>JAFEMH010007023.1:0-104639 GCA_022495995.1 Adenophora triphylla var. japonica
AATGATGCATTACGGGCATATCTGGACCGTTTACAAAACTCCCATCGGGGATGAGTCCGCATGCACTGTGTATGGCAAAGAGTGTCACCTTCCGATTGAGATGGAACACAAAGCATATTGGGCTGTGATCAGGAACTCCAACATGGATTTGAAGAAGGCGGGTGAGAAACGAATGCTTGATTTTGGATGAGGATCGAGGAGTTGAGGCAAGACAGGTTACAAGAGCTGCCAAGCCGTATAAGGAAAGAACCAAGAGATACCATGATGCGTGCCACTTAAAGCCGAAAGTCTTAATGTCCGGGTAAGAAGGTTTTATTGTTCAATTCTCGATCGAGACTTTTTCCCTAGGCAAGTTGTGTTCCCAAAATGGTCGGGCCCTTATGAGTTTGGTGAAAGTATTTCCCTACGATGGAGCGGTCGAGCTCAAAGATTTGAAAACCGGAAGTACTTTCCAAGGTGAATGGGCACCGAGTCAAGCCCTATTACGAAGCGAGTGTCTATCCTGGAGAAAATTGATGTTTCGTGTGATGTTGGTGGATGCACCGAAATCAAATGATAAATCATGAGCATCATGTCGAGCCAAAGACTTAAAACAAAGGCGCTTGTTGGTAAAAGCGGCAACCCAACCTTAGGTAACTTTTACCGCTTTACGTCGTTATTTTCTGTTTACCACTACTCGTTAGCTTTGAATTCGCGTTGGATTTTGTTTATGCAATGAGGACATCGCAAATTCTTAGTTTCAAGTGGAGTGGAAGGTATTCATAAAAAAAAAAGAATAAAATTGTTATTTACCATTTTTCGAGTCGATTAAAAGTGTAGAGAGACGTGTCGAACTACGGTGACCTCGAGGCCTATTAATGTGTGTAGTCCGCTCACATTAATGGGGGACGTAGGCAGCTTGAAATCTCTTGCGGTCAAATGTTTGAAAACATATATTTTGTCGGAAACAAAAGTTTTTGTGTCACCTCTTTATGGGTCTCTCCAGAGTTTGTGGGATTATAGGGGAGTGTAAATAGTTGTCACCCTCCAAAAAAGATTTACTTTTATTTTATGTCAATAGCCGTATTATGCAGCTTGTGTGTGTTTGTGGTGATGTGCGGAGATAAAGCACATAAGCGATCAAAGGCCTGAAGGCGTGGACTTTAATGCGGTAGGAAAGGAGCGAAAAAAAAAAAATGAAAAAAAATGATGAATTCACTCTGCCCGAGTGCTGGCAGGCGCGCGCTGTCGGGAGAAGCGGCCGCGCACTAACTAAGGGAAAAAAAAAAAAGGGCATAAGTTTACTGCCAAGGTGCTGCGGTCGCGCTTGGAATGGGAGCGGCCGCGCTGAGCGAGAATCCCGGGCATTTTTGAATAAACCTAATTAGATCCCAACCCTCCACTCCTCGGAATAACAATGCGCGCCCACCCCCTTTCTCTCTCTCTAAAAAGTTTTGAAACCCAAGAAACTCTCTCTCTCTTAAATCCTTCTCCCAGAAAACTCAAACATCTTCACTTCTAACCCCTAAAATTACCACTACCCATCCTCTATTCTCAATCCAAAGCTTGATTCCAACACCTAATAGCCATTAAATCCGGTGGAAGAGAGAAATTTTGGACAGTGAAGAAAAGGAGTTTTAGAGTGCATCACTGGCTTGAATTCGGGTGGGGTTAAACTCGAAGGTTGAAGAGTGGTGTTGTGGGTGTTAGTGGTCGCGAGAGGCAAGGTGTTGGTTTTGCGGTCATCTTCCCCAAAATCCGGCGAGCCATTTTTCGGCGGCTCCGGTGAAATTTTCGGCAACCAACTTGAATAGGGGTAAGATCTTTGAATTTTAAGATCATTTTCCTGCTTCTTAGTGTGATAAAATGTCTACCTCTGCTCCCAAGCGTAAAAGGGGAACCAAAAACCCCCCGGTTAGACCTAGACCCTTGTATGATGACAGTAAATTTGTGAGTATTGAAGCTGAGAAATTTTTTAACACATATGCTGCCCGGAGTTTCAATATTGAAAAGGGTGTAGATATAACCGACATGGGATTAGATGAGATTGTAGAGAGGTGTGGGTGGCAGAATCTGTTGATTGCCCCGGTCGAAAGAGGGAGTAGCGAGCTAGTCCGCGAATTTTACGCGAATGCCTTTTCTCGAAAAGGGTAAAGAGACTTATCTTTTGTGCGGGGTAGAGAGGTGGGGTACACTCGGGAAAGAATTGTGGCTTATTACAACCTCCCCAGGCATGTGCATGCCGAAACCTGCTCATTTTTGTACCTTGAGAAAGCGATGATGTATAATCCTAAAGGCAACCTTCATTTGATTGCCGACACATTTGGAGCTTTTCCTATTGACCCGACACTGGAAAAAGGAGTATTAATTGCCTCCAAACTTCTTCCCCCACGGATGAAGTATCTGCACAGGATTATTTGTGAGAGAGTTCTCCCTTCTTCTAGACCTCACGAGGTTGGGTGGCGTCGAGCCGCTTTGATGCATGTGATCTTGACTGGGCAAGAAATTGACACCGGCTCAATCATTGCCCACGAGATCAACCGGACTTATCAGCAAATGGGGAAAAACAGCTACAATTACCCGCTGATGATTACGGGGTTGATGGGGCTCCAGGGAGTTGATTTTACCAATATCCCTAGGGATATAGGGTTGGAGGCTACCATTATGGAGAGAAAGATAAGGGAGAAGAGCCACCCCAAGGGGGTAAATGTGATTGAGCCGAAGCAAGAGGAGGAAGAGGAGGAAGAGGAACAAGAAGAGGAGGAGGATGTTGTCAGAGATTGGAGAGCGGACCCAGCCGAGGGGATGTACTTTCTGTCGCAGCAGATGGAGGCGATGGAACTGAGGTTTGATCAGAGATTCACTAATTTGGAGCAGAGACAGACGGTGATCGAGGATAGGGTAAGGGCGGAGATAGAGACAGCCCAAGCGTGGCGGGCCCAGCAGGACAGTAGGTGGGACCAACTCTTTAGTCGGTTGCACCCTACTGGTTATACATGGCCGTAGTACCCGCCACAGCAGCAATTCCCCGGTGGCACATCCAGCCAAGGAGATCCGTGGGCTCAGCAGCCCGGAGGCTCATCCAGCCAATGGGGCTATCCGCCACTATGATCGGTTGAGGTATCCCTAACCCGAGTTTTATAGTTAACTGCATTGGGGACAATGCAATCTTTTAGTTTGTGGGTGGGGGGTATCTATGTTATTATTCTGTTTATTACCATGTTAGTTTAGGTTTTTCTCTGTTTTATTAGTAAAAATTTAAAAATTTTTGTTTTCTTTATTTTGGGATACGTTGGCCTATGTCTGTGATGATTGAGTGTTATTTGTTAATCATTGTGCTATCTTGGATTTGAGAACTAGGGTTACATTTATGGTCTTATTGTTCATCCTTGGGATGGATCCTCCATGAATCCTATGTGATAGGGGAATGGGGGTATTATGATCTACATAGATAAAGACTTGATTTTTATAGCAATAAATCAAATATAAAGCAAGCAAATGACAATATAAATAGCAAAGAGCAATATAGCAAGAATAACAAGTATATTTTAAAGAGAAGAGGAGGAGAGGTTACCAATGGTGGTGTTCCTCTATCTCCCTTGAAGGTTTCCTAAGGAAGGAGCAACTTTGGAGGGGTTTTATAACGACCCTAACCCTAGGCACTATTTTAGCATCCCATTATATGCATTTTATGTTAATTGTTGACCTTATGTGCTTATTTTATGTTCTTGATTTTTATGGAGAAGTTAGGATGATTATGAAATAACTTTAAGGCTTTAGGATTTAATTGAAAATAAGATAAAGGATTTGGGGGAAGTATAATAATTGAAAATAAATAAAATATGAAATGTGGTCAAGGTGTGTTGTGTAAAGATTTGGAGTAGAGGGGTTAGTTGTACTACCTTGGATCTTGGGGGACTTAAATTGAGTATAGGGAATAGATCTCATTAAATTTAGTCAAGGGAGGCCATGCCTCTCACTTTTTCATCATCCTCTACCTTAAGCTCCCCATTCCCCCATCATCTTCTTCAAACACCTCAAATGAATCTCTATGGAAACCCATTTCTAAACCTCCCCTTCCAAAAATCATAATAAATCCAATTCCTTCTCATTTTACGATCCGTTGGCATATTCTTGTTCGGGGAGACGAGGGGAGCGCATCAAGCTAGGAAAATCGTTATTTCATCTCGTGGTGTTAAAGTGAGTTGTTATGACTTCCCTTCAAACTTGCTCATAAAATGTTTAAATGTTGATATTGTTTGTTATACTTGTTGTTTGATGATTTGGAATACTTTCTTGGAGTTGAGGAATGGGTTAATGACATAGATATAGTGTTGTTGTTCATGGAAGATGATAAAGAGTAAGAGAGTATGATTTAAGTTGAATTAAGGATGTTAAATTTAAAATTTGGTGGTGAAAAGAGTAAGAAATCAAGTTGTAAGTGGTCTAGGTCTATACTACTTTGGTTTAAATGATTTAGTATGAGATTTGTGAAGTTTAGTAACCCCTTTTTATGTTCACAAAATAGAGGAAAATTGGTTTGGGTCAACTTGGTGTAGCTACTGATGTATTTCCAGTTCTGTTCTGAATTCTGGGTTCAGGGCACGAGTCGTGCCCTGTGGTACGAGAGGGATGGACGAGTCGTGCGACATTGTAAGCCTAAGTCGTGCCCTATTAGGGACGACTGTATCTGGAGGGGGTCAAATGGGCACGAGTCGTGCCCTGGCCTGGTGACACTGAACCATTTTTAAAGCTATCTAAACCTAACCTAACTAGGATATAAATGAACCCTCTTTAACTTAGATTAAAGTATAACATTTTAGCTACACAATGATGTCTTACTTGGTTAAAATGGAATAGTGAAAGTAGTTTAAATATTGTTCGAAAAATGCTTGGCAGCCTTGTTTGGCGACTTCACCAAAGTGACTCCAACTTGGTAAATTGATCTTGGACCTTTTATAGATGTTATGAATTGTTACATATTGATCATGTAGGGTTGGTTGATGATGCATTGTAACATTACTTGAGTTCATATCCATGGTTTTGTGATATAAATAGTGTATGAATTGTATGTTACACTATGGTATTGATTGGAACATGAGTATGATTTACCATGTTATTATATTTCTTATCCCTTTGGTGGATTTTATTTCAAGTAACTATTATGTGCTTGGACTTGTGTTAATCAGCTGATGTTAGAGGTATAACGGAGTACAATCAATTATGGAAAGTGTGACCTAATGTGATCGGATTACGTTATACCTGTGACTGTCCCCTTCTGTGGCCACAGATTGGGGTTATAGCATCTGTATTGAGCCAAAAGCCTTACAGAGTTGCTAGTATCTTATATGGTTCCCTGAAAAATGGGTCTTATAAGATGTGAATTATGCTTAAGCAGTTCACAAATGAGGGAGTTTTATCTCCCGATGTTGTACGAGTTATTGGTCAGACGGGAAAAGGTAAACCAAGGTAATGTAATGTGTTTACGGCTTTTCCAATGTGTTATATGCACCTTGCTATGTGTTGCATCTTACTTGGCATATTTCTGCATTCATAATAGCTTGCTGAGATTTATTCTCACCCTTCTCCCTTTAATGTTTTTAGATCCCGAGACAGGCGGACCAGCCAAATAAGGACGGAAAGGAGTTTGGAAGTGGTCTTTTGGGATTGTCGGGGTATGTATAGGTTGGTGTAGAAAGATGTATTTTGGTATAAACCCTTTATGGAGTTTGTGTATATTAAAACTTGGTTTCAACGTTATACTCGAAATCTTTTGTAACTAAAACAGGTTGTTCCTTTTCAAAGTTGTTTAACTCCTCCTCCAAGTGGAGATGAATGGAGTTAGATTGCAATGGTTATGTTAAGCAGGTTTAAGTGTGTAAGTCAAATCAAAGTTTTAAAAATTTCAGGAAGTTTGGAGCTAGTTGGGGACGCTCCCGCCCGGGACACATGTTGGTTTCGGGTCGGGGTCTCCACAGTTGGTATCAAAGCTCGGTTTAGAGTTCTTGGGTAGAGGTCTAGTTTAAGCGAGAGTGTACGATAACTGACGCCGAGTGTTTAATGCAGGAGTTTGTTCTAATGGCGGGAAATGATGACGATCAGGCTCATGCTTTGAGCAATGTTGGTAATTTGAATGCAGAAATGATGGACATGTTCCGAGTATTTCTACAAAATATGGCAAATCAAGGTAGGGCTCAACAGCAACCGGAAGGTAGGCAAGGGCACGACCTAGAGAAATTTATAAAGATGGCACCCCCCGAGTTTCAATGGAGATCCGAATCCGTTGAAGGCAGAGAGATGGCTTGAAGCTATGAATAAGATTTTCGCAGCAATGGAGAGTCCAGATGCAGAAAAGGTGAGATGCGCTGTCTTCAAGTTAGAAGGACCTGCTGAGCATTGGTGGCAAGTAGTGAAGGATGGCTGTGATCGGGACCTTACACCGCAGACGTGGGAGAACTTCACACGCAAGTTCCGGGATCATTTCATTCCGATAGTTACAAGGGATAAGAAGGAGGTCGAGTTTTTGAAATTGGAGCAAGGAAAAATGACTGTAGCACAGTATTCTGCAAAGTTCACAGAGTTAGCCTGATATTGTCCTCACTTGGTGCCGGAAGAAGAGAGACGGGTCTATCGGTTCGTGAAAGGGTTAAGGGTGGATTCAGGAAGCAGTTGTTGATGCATAACTTTATCAACTACCAAGCGGCCGTGAATATGGCGTATCAGATTGAGAATGATATAGAAGAGCATCATAGTAAATCTGAAGGTGGAAGTAAGAATAGATTCCAAGGTCAGGGTTCTGGGCAGAATATAGGGCAACCAAGGTCAGCAACCCCGGGAGCAGGCAGAGGAGGAAATGCAGCGGCTCCGATAAACCGTTCGACTTCAAGTCAGTTTGGGACAGTGAGTGGATTTTGTAAGAGGGTGGGACACTCTGAGGATAGGTGTTGGAGCAAACAAGGAAAGTGTCTAGAGTGTGGGGCAACAGGCCATTTCAGGAAGAATTGTCCTAAGTGGCAAAGGAAGCAAGCTTCGGGTAGCGGACAAGGGGGACAAGGTGGTGGTGTGAAGAGAGATAACAAAGGGAAATCCAAGGATAGAGTGCAAGGGCGAGTGTTTGCCTTGGGTAGAGGAGAGGTCGATCCTAATGCCGTCATTAGAGGTATCGTCCCTGTCTCAGGAGTTAAGGCCAGCATCCTTATAGATCCCGAGTCTTCCCATTCTTTTGTGGCATCTCATTTTGCATTTGCATTGTATAAATTGCCTGAATCTATGCTTATGTGTTGAAGGTTTCTACTCCTATGGGAGAGTGCCTCACATCTTCTTTGATCTATCATGGTTGTGATGTGACTATGTGTGGGCATGTATTGCCAGTGGATTTGGTAGAGTTACCAATCCGTGACTTTGATGTGATTCTTGAGATGGATTGGTTGAGTCAGTGTCATGCTTTGGTAGACTATCGTAGGAAGCGAGTCTCATTTGCTAAGCCTGATGTGCCTACTTTTATATTTGATGCGGACAAATCTATGTTCGGTATACATGTTATTTCTACTCTAAAGGCTAGAAAAATGCTATCTAAGGGGTGTGCGAGGTACTTGGCTTATGTGGTAGATTCAAGTAAGAAATCCCCTGAATTAGCTCATGTTTCGGTGGTTAATGAATTTAGTGATGTGTTTTCAAGTGAGTACTCTATGCCTCCGGATCGTGAGATAGAGTTTTGTATTGACCTAGTGCCCGGTACCACACCTATTTCTAAAGCACCCTATAGAATGGCTCCGGCTGAATTAAAAGAGTTGAAGACTCAGTTGCAAGAATTGCTAGACCGGGGTTTTATTCGCCCAAGTGTGTCACCGTGGGGAGCACCGGTTTTATTTGTTCAGAAGAAGGGTGGTACCATGAGATTGTGTATCGATTATCGTTTGTTGAAACCAAGCAACCATAAATAATAAATACCCTCTTCCGCACATAGATGATTTATTTGACCAACTTCAAGGTTCCGTGATCTATTCTAAACTTGATTTGAGGAGAGGATACCATCAGTTGAAGATTAGACCGGATGACATTGCAAAGACAGCCTACAGAACGAGATATGGTCACTATGAGTTCGTTGTGATGCCTTTCGGGTTGACTAATGCTCCGGCCGTATTCATGGATATGATGAACTGTATCTTCAAGCCGTATCTTGACAGTTTTGTAGTGGTATTCATAGACGACATCCTTGTTTACTCTAAGTCCCGAGAGGAGCATGAAAATCATTTGAGGATTGTCTTATCAGTTCTTCGTAAGAAGCAGTTGTTCGCCAAGTTCAGCAAGTGCGAGTTTTGGCTTGAGCAGATCTATTTCTTGGGGCACGTGGTGTCTAGTTCAGGGATTTCCATGGATCCTTCAAAAATCGAAGCCGTAGTTAATTGGAAGCAACCTTCAACTGTGATTGAGGTTCGTAGCTTTATTGGTTTGACGGGGTATTACCGAAGGTTCATTGAGGATTTTTCTCGAATTGCAACTCCGTTGACAAGGTTGACTCGGAAAGATATATCTTTTGTATGGGATTCCAAATGTGAAGCAAGTTTCAATGAGTTGAAGAAAAGGTTGACATCGGCTCCCGTTCTTACTCTTCCGGATGGTTGCGATAATTTTGTTATTTACAGTGATGCCTCAAAGGCAGGGTTGGGATGTGTACTAATGCAAAATGGGAAAGTGATTGTGTATGCCTCTAGGAAGCTATCACCGGCGGAACAGAATTACCCTACTCATGACATGGAATTGGCTGGGATTGTGTTTGCGTTGCATAAATGGAAACATTATCTTTATGGGGCAAAATTTGAGATTTTCACCGACCATAAGAGTTTGAAGTATTTGTTCACACAAAAGGAGTTGAATAACAGGCAAAGAAGATGGTTAGAGTTCTTGAAGGATTTTGATTGTGTGATTTCATATCATCCGGGGAAGGCAGATGTAGTGGCGGATGCGATTAGCCGAAAGGCTTATGTGTCAACTTTGAGTTCCCGAGAGTTGAGGAGTGAAATAATAATTGCGAACGTGCGAGCAGTTCCTACTTTGTATGGGGATTTGAAGGAAGCTCAACAGAATGATCCGGAGTTAAAGAAAATTTTGGGTCAAGTGCAAGATGGGAAAGTCGGGGAGTTCGCGTTGAATAGAGATGGAATTTTAACTTTTCAAGGCCGGATTTGTGTTCCTTCATCACCAGAAATCAAGAGGCGTGTCCTAGAGGATGGTCATAAGTCCAAGTTTGCCATTCATCCGGGTAGTATGAAAATGTATCAAGACTTGAAACGTGGATATTGGTGGAATGGGATGAAAAGGGAGATTGCGGATTATGTGTCTAAGTGTTTAACTTGTCAACTGATCAAGGCCGAGCATCAGAGACCGGCGGGGCTACTTCAACCATTAGACATTCCGGAGTGGAAATGGGAAGGAATTTCAATGGATTTTGTATCGGGTTTGCCTCTTACCGCGAAGAAGATGGATGCTATTTGGGTTATCGTGGATAGATTGACGAAATCGGCTCATTTTCTTCCCGTGTCAACTAAATTTTCGATGGAGAGGTTAGCTCAGTTGTATATGAAGGAAATTGTTAGACTTTATGGGGTCCCCGTTAGCATTGTTTCAGATCGAGATCCGCTTCGAGATTTTGGAGAGCATTGCATGAAGCTTTGGGTTCCAAACTATGTTTTAGTACAGCGTTTCATCCTCAAACCGACGATCAGTCTGAGAGAACCATTCAGATACTTGAGGATATGTTACGGGCTTGTGTGATGGATTTTCAATTGTCTTGGGAAGATCATCTACCGTTAGTCGAGTTTGCTTACAACAACAGTTATCAGTCTAGTATTGAGATGGCTCCGTATGAGGCGTTGTATGGTAGGAAGTGTAGATCTCCTATGTGTTGGGACGAGGTTGGTGAAGCAAGGCTTTGGGGCCCGAATTTGGTTAGGGATTCAACGGAGAAAATCAAGGTGATCCGCGATAGATTGAAGACCGCTCAGAGTAGAAAGAAAAGCTACGCCGACAATAGAAGACGAGACTTATCTTTCCAAGTTGGTGACTTCGTGTTTCTGAAGGTCTCTTTGAGGACATGAATTAAAAGATTTGGTAATAAGGGTAAATTGGCTCCGAGATTTGTTGGTCCGTTTGAGATTTTAGAAAAGATTGGGGAATTGGCTTACCGGTTGGCGTTGCCTCCATCCTTTTCATTACTTCACGATGTGTTTCGTGTTTCGATGTTGAGAAAGTATTGTCATGATCCCTCTCATATATTGAGTACTCCTCCCGATGAGATTCAAGCGGATATGTCATATGTTGAAGAACCATTGAGAGTCTTGGAGTTTCAAGTTAAAGAATTGAGAACTAAGAGCATTCTGGTAGTGAAGATCCTATGGAAGAATCATACCATTGAGGAAGCAACGTGGGAGCTAGAGTCGAAAATGAGAGAAAAATACCTTTGGTTATTTGAGCGTGCAAGTAAGTCCTTTTAAAATTCGGGGCGAATTTTCTTTAAGGGGGAGTGAGTGTAACGACCCTAACCCTAGGCACTATTTTAGCATCCCATTATATGCATTTTATGTTAATTGTTGACCTTATGTGCTTATTTTATGTTCTTGATTTTTATGGAGAAGTTAGGATGATTATGAAATAACTTTAAGGCTTTAGGATTTAATTGGAAATAAGATAAAGTATTTGGGGGAAGTATAATAATTGAAAATAAATAAAATATGAAATGTGGTCAAGGTGCGTTGTGTAAAGATTTGGAGTAGAGGGGTTAGTTGTACTACCTTGGATCTTGGGGGACTTAAATTGAGTATAGGGAATAGATCTCATTAAATTTAGTCAAGGGAGGTCATGCCTCTCACTTTTTCATCATCCTCTACCTTAACCTCCCCATTCCCCCATCATCTTCTTTAAACACCTCAATGAATCTCCATGGAAACCCATTTCTAAACCTCCCCTTCCAAAAATCATAATAAATCCAATTTCTTCTCATTTTACGATCTGTTGGCATATTCTTGTTCGGGGCGACGAGGGGAGCGCATCAAGCTAGGAAAATCGTTATTTCATTTCGTGGTGTTAAAGTGAGTTGTTATGACTTCCCTTCAAACTTGCTCATAAAATGTTGATATTGTTTGTTATACTTGTTGTTTGATGATTTGGAACACTTTCTTGGAGTTGAGGAATGGGTTAATGACATAGATACAGTGTTGTTGTTCATGGAAGATGATAAAGAGTAAGAGAGTATGATTTAAGTTGAATTAAGGATGTTAAATTTGAAATGTGGTGGTGAAAAGAGTAAGAAATCAAGTTGTAAGTGGTCTAGGTCTATACTACTTTGGTTTAAATGATTTAGTATGAGATTTGTGAAGTTTAGTAACCCCTTTTTATGTTCACAAAACAGAGGAAATTTGGTTTGGGTCAACTTGGTGTAGCTACTGATGTATTTCCAGTTCTGTTCTGAATTCTGGGTTCAGGGCACGAGTCGTGCCCTGTGGCATGAGTCGTGCCTGAGGGATGGATGAGTCGTGCGACATTGTAAGCCTAAGTCGTGCCCCATTAAGGATGACTGTATGCGGGAGAATTGTCGAAATGGGCACGAGGCGTGCCTGGGCACGAGTCGTGCCCCGGGCACCCTGGTGACACCGAACCATTTTTAAAGCTGTCTAAACCTAACCTAAGTAGGATATAAATGAACCCTCTTTAACTTAGATTAAAGTATAACATTTTAGCTTCACAATGATGTCTTACTTGGTTAAAATGGAATAGTGGAAGTAGTTTAAATATTGTTCGGAAAATGCTTGGCAGCCTTGTTTGGCAGCTTCACCAAAGTGACTCCAACTTGGTAAATTGATCTTGGACCTTTTATAGAGGTTATGAATTGTTACATATTGATCATGTAGGGTTGGTTGATGATGCATTGTAACATTACTTGAGTTCATATCCATGATTTTGTGATATAAATAGTGTATGAATTGTATGTTACACTATGGTATTGATTGGAACATGAGTATGATTTACCATATTATTATATTTATTATCCCTTTGGTGGATTTTATTTCAAGTAACTATTATGTGCTTGGACTTGTGTTAATCAACTGATGTTAGGGGTATAACGGAGTACGATCAATTATGGAAAGTGTGACCTAATGTGATCAGATTACGTTATACCTGTGACTGTCCCCTTTTGTGGCCACAGATTGGGGTTATAGCATTTGTATTGAGCCAAAAGCCTTACAGAATTGCTAGTATCTTATATGGTTCCCTGAAAAATGGATCTTATAAAATGTGAATAATGCTTAAGCAGTTCACAAATGAGTGGAGTTTTATCTCTCGATGTTGTACGACTTATTGGTCAGACGGGAAAAGGTAAACCAAGGTAATGTAATGTGTTTACGGCTTTTTCAATGTGTTATATGCACCTTGCTATGTGTTGCATCTTACTTGGCATATTGCTGCATTCATAATAGCTTGCTGAGATTTATTCTCACCCTTCTCCCTTTAATGTTTTTAGATCCCGAGACAGGCGGACCAGCCAAGTAAGGACGGAAAGGAGTTTGGAAGTGGTCTTTTGGGATTGTCGGGGTATGTATAGGTTGGTGTAGAAAGATGTATTTTGGTATAAACCCTTTATGGAGTTTGTGTATATTAAAACTTGGTTTCAACGTTATACCCGAAATCTTTTGTAACTAAAACAGGTTGTTACTTTTCAAAGTTGTTTAACTCTTCCTCCAAGTAGAGATGAATGGAGTTAGTTTGCAATGGTTATGTTAAGCAGGTTTAAGTGTGTAAGTCAAATCAAAGTTTTAAAAATTTCAGGAAGTTGGGAGCTAGTTGGGGACGCTCCTGCCCGGGACACGTGTTGGTTCCGGGTCGGGGTCTCCACAGGTTTTGGAGAGGAGGGAGGTGATTTTGAGTAGTTTCAGATTTCTGAAAATTCGTGTTTGTATTTTGGCAGAATAACAGTGCTCAAAATTCCCCCTTTTAAAATGAATAGAGGATGTCTCTATTTATAGGCAGTTTTGTGCTTCCTAATGAAGCCGTGCGGCTGTAACCTTTGGCTAATGAAGCCGTGCAGTCTTATCCATTAGTGACTCAGCTTATTTCTAGAACCATGCAAGGTGGCATTCTAGAAGCTCTTTTCCAGTGAGGGACTACGTGGAATTTTAATTCCTAACAAGTCCTTCACCCCTTGGAAGGTTTTGGAAAGTTCCCAAATTGCCCCTGAGCTTTAGGAAAGTCCGGAGAATTGCCGGAAAACTTAACCGAAAGGCATGAGCCAGATTTGGGTACTTACAGATACACAAAATAGTAAAGGAAATTTTGTGATCCTTTACTAAATAGTAAAGGAATTTTGTAATCCTTTGCTGGTATGGCCTGAATTAGGATTCGACATTGCTCCTGTGGTTGAGATCGCAAGCCACATCACCCCAATTTCTCAATCTACGGCTGACATTAGCTTAAGTTATTGTGAGTCCCACCTGTTACCAACGACCATAATAAAAAACAAGGAGATGTATTCCTTATTCAACCATTGCAATAGGGGCAGAGCAGTGGTGAAGCCACATACATCTTCAATTTTAAAATGTGTCAATTTTAGTACTTTCAAATTTGTTTAAAATGACTTTTTACCACTAAAAATGAGGGAAAAAAAAATCCCTGGGGCCCTAGCCCAGATTTATTCTTTTTAAATAAAATCTTTTTGTAAATCTCAAATAAAGAATTTTCTCCGAATTATAATTTTTCAAACACTCCTAACCCCTACGCTCTCCCTAATTGGGTTTTGGAGCAATCGCTCCACAACATGAAGCGATCACTCCCGTTAGAGGGTGCGGTCGCCCTCCAATTTTCAAATTTTTAATGTTCTTCATATTTTGCACAATTTCCATTTCAACTTCAATAATAGGCAAAATGGTGTTATAAGTCAATTATAAGAGGTGATTTAGTCTTCCTATTAAGCTATAAAAGTTGTAATGTGTAAATTATGAGATTAATTCATTGTTATTATTGAAATTTTCAATTTTTTTGATTGAAAAAAAATTGTATTATAAGTCAATTATAAAAATTGAATTAGTTATAAAGGCAAGTGGTTTTATAATTAAATTATAAGAGTTGTAATATGTAAATTATGAGATTAATTCGTTGTTATTATTGAAAATTTTGATTTTTTTTTGTTGAAAAAAATTGTCTTATAAGTCAATAATATAAGAGACAAATTAGTCTTATAAGTCACTTAAGTCAATATAAGAGACAAATTATCTTATAAGTCACTTATAAGAGATAAAGTGCTCTTATAAGTCAATTATAATAGCTAATTTACTGTTTGACCGAATATAAGAGTCAACATTAACAAAATATTAAAAATTTTATTTTATTTTTGTGAAAAAAAGTGAAAAAAGTACTCTTATACTTTAATTATAATAGACAAACTGATTTTATTTGTCAGTTATAAAAGCTGACTAAGATTTTGGATAGCATGACAGTTTAGTATTTTGCCAGCGATAGATGTTTTTGGTAAATTGGATCTGATGATGTGTCCTGGATTAGATTTAAATCTCGAACAAGGAAACCTAGAGGAAGTGGTCCATCAATAAATTCTTCGGCTATTTTTGTCCTAGGGACTTTAGAAGGATATTATAAAAAAAGACTTAATCCTCATAAATTATTAAGATTAGGTCAAGGTGCCTTATAAAATTCCCCAAGCGCCTAATAACATCCAATCACTTTTATCTTCACACCAAAAATCCCACGGCCGTCTCCCCCAAAATGTTACTCCAATCCGCCATATCCCAACCTCCCTACCACCAACACCATTCTTCAATCTCATTATCTTCCTCTCGCTCCCACTCTCTCTCCTTCATATTCCCATCTGGGTTCTCCAATTCAATCCACCTGAAGAAAACTAGTCCAATTTTCAAGTGTTCTTCCATATCACAGGTCCACAATTACAACACAGTTGACTACGAAAACAAGCCGAGTGCGAATTGGAAGGATGCATTCGACAGGGTGCATAAGTTAGAGACTGACAGGGATTGCACCTCTGCGTTGAATCAGTGGGAGAATGAGGGCAATACGATGAACAAGTGGGAGGTGAAAAAGATTGTTAAGGAATTGAGGAAACGGAAGCGTTATGGTCATGCACTTGCGGTAATATATTGATTAAACTACCCTTTTGTGTTTTATTTTGAAGAAACTGTTAATTTTGTTTGCTTGACTGTGTTCTTGTTTCTGGGATTTGTTTCATATAATGTGTTAATAATGGTACAGAATACCCAAATTGTTTACGAAGCAGGTATTTGGGTTTAAGATTTCTCAAGCTGAAGTTGAAAAATTTGGAGATGAAAGCAGAAAAACAATTCTAGAAACGGTAGACTTGCAAAATTTCAATCCATTGAAAGAATTCAAGACCAGTGTATAACAACTTAGGTAGAGTTTGGTTTGCAGGAATGAAACAGGTGGAATAGAATGATCAGTGGGAATTATTTCCCATGGAATTTGGAATGGGAATGAATTGGTCAGTGCTCAGGGTTGGTTCACATTGAAGTGATTGATGATTTCATCTTTGGTTGTAGGAACTTGAATAGGAACCGTGGCTTTGTAGTTTTTGGGAAAGGTAGTTTGGAAGTATGATATAAAAAAGTGGGCTATCGGTGATCAAAAGGTGCAGCTTAAGAATACCACCCTTCCCACAGGGTCTGAGGACCCCTGTACACGGGATTCCACCATTCCCCAGAATGAAATCCTTTCTAAAAAACGACAGTAGAAAATGAAATTGGTCAGCAGGATTTGGCTATTCTATTCCTTCGGAATCCCACAACAAATCAAACGCCACCTTGTATATGAAATCATAAACAAATATCTATGAATTTTTGGTCAAAATACAATAGAGTTGACATAAAACGTCCAAGTTAGACTGTTTTCAGGATAAAGGGAGCACATTTCATTTTCACATAGTAATATGAATTAACCATACTCCCTCCATCCCACCTCAAATTGCAAAATTTGTCATTTTAACTGTCCCATTAAAAATTTAATACTTTTTAATTAGTGGGACCCACTTGTCATACTTTATCAAATAACCATTTACTATTTCCTACCTCACTAATATTTTCTATCTCATTATCCATACAACAACGTACATCCTCCGTCCCAAAATCCTTGTTGTTTTGGACTTGTGCACACATATTAAGAATCACAAGTAATATATATGAAATAGACCAAACCACCCTTAAAATAATTCAATTACCTGCAATTAAATGCTTTTACAATGACAACTTCATAATCATAAATAAGGGTATGCTTGGTAAAGAATGCTAAAGATTCCCTTGTAAAAGTGAAACAAATATTTTGGAAAAAAAAAATTAGCTCCTTCAACAACAAGTATTTTGGACGGAGGGAGTAATCGTGCACCAATGATTTTTTTTTTTTAACTTCATTGCAGACCATGTTGCTATTGTGCTTCTGCCCTGCATCAAAAATCCAAGAATAGACCTCTCGCCAAAGTTTCACCCAGTCATCAGTTAGACTGCCTAAAGAATCCTGGTATCAATTAAATCTTTAAGGAGATAAATTTAGTTAACATTTCTAAACAATGATACTAGAAAGTTGATGGGGATTGTGAAATAGTCTAGTTAGCTTATACTGACCTCGGACAGTAATATCCCAAGTCTGGATAGTTTTAGCTGACAGGGTTTCCTTTATTTTGTAAGTGCCGTTCAGTAGGCACTGGTTCTGTCAAGTGCAGAGAAAAGGCAATAAGTTTGAGTTTATGATTATTCTGGTTAGAATGGTAGTGCGACGATTGACAAGGTTAATTTGCCTTTTGTTTTGTCGATTATTATCAGGTTCTAACAGTATCCATGTTCAAATTTTAGATTACATATTTTATTACATACTACATCTTTGTATGCATATCAACCGGCTACTTATGTTTGGTACATTTAACATAACAAAGGAAAAAAAAAGGTTTTTGAAGTTTTAGCCACCATATTTGGTTGTTGGGCACTCAGGCCTGATTTCAATTTGGATGGACATCCTTAATCTAATTTTATGATCATTCAGTTGAAATTTCTTTCTGAGAAATGTTTTTTTGTTTGTTTTTTCTATTCTTTACCAACTGATCTTCTGTCCTATCAGCAATTAGCTTTTTGTGCATTCCACAGGTGTTCGAGTGGATGACTAGCCGAGAAGATAGATATTTGTTAACAACTTCCGACATTGCAGTTCAGTTAGACCTCATAGCCAAAGTCCGTGGAATTTCAAATGCTGAAAAATTCTTCTTCGAGTTGCCAGAAACCTTGAAAGATGAACGTGTATATGGGGCCCTCTTAAATGTCTACGCGCGATCGAAAGATAGAGAAAAGACCGAATATTTTCAATCCCAAATGAAAAAAATGGGTTATCGCAATCGCACGCTTTCGTACAATGTGATGATGACTCTTTACATGAGCCTCAAGGATTACAATAAAGTCGAGTCCGTTGTTTCAGAGATGATAAATGATAATATTTCACTTGATTTATATACCTACAACATCTGGATATCATCTCTCGGGTCCCAAGGATCTTTGGAAAAGATGGAGCAAGTAGTCGAGCAGATGAATGAGGATAGCACCATTAATCCCAACTGGTCTACGTTCACTACAATGGCAACAATGTATATTAAATTTGGGCTACTCGAAAAGGCGGAAAAATGTTTGAAACTGGCCGAGAGTAGACTTACGGGTCGTAATAGTATACCATATCACTATATCATTAGTCTCTATAGTTCGATTGGTAAAAAAGGGGAGGTTAAACGAATGTGGAAGGTTTATAGAACGGTTTTCTCCGTTGTTCCGAATTTAAGTTTCTTTGTAGTGATCTCCGCATTCATCAAACTAGGTGATATTGAAGAGGCTGAAAAACTCTACGAAGAATATCTGTCAGTAAAACTAAGGTTTGATTCTCGAATATGTAATCTTCTAATGCTTTGGTACGCTAAAAACGGGTATCCGGAAAAAGCCGAGAATTTATTCTACGAAATAGTTGAACATGGTGGGAATCCAATGCCAAGTTCTTGGGAGATTTTAGGTGCAGCTCGTATAGCACAAGGAAACATTTCGGAGGCGATTTCCTGCTTTCAAGAGGCCATTTCTTGCTTAGAAGAAGCGGTTTTAGCTTCGGGGTCAATAAGCTGGAAACCTCGGCCGGTAAATGTGAATGCTATTCTTGAAATGTGTGAGAAAGAAGGTGATAAGGAAAGTAAGGAGATTTTGTTGGGGTTGATGAAGAAACTTGGTTGCTTTGAAGATGAAGGCTATATGTCATGTATTCCGAGCTTGAATGCAGGTAAGAAAATGGCGAATGCAGGAAGAACAAATGAGTATGATGAAGAGGATGATGATGGAGCTGATATGCTTCTAAGCCAACTGGAGAACTAGTTTGCTTCTTTTCATTCCAGGTCCATTTTTCTCTTAATCGGTTTATGTTGAGGCTGTACCTCCATTCTGCTCTTTGCTCCAAGAGGGTGTACACCAGTATTATATAAATGTATTCCCCTCTGTTCCAAAATGAATGACGTACCTTCATTTTTTGTCAACTCGATTGACTGAACTTTGATCAAAAAGTTATGAAAATTAAGGTGTGACATTTATTTTAGGGACGGAGGGAGGGAGTATATTATTTGGCCGTACGAGCTATTTGTAGCATATATGAATACTAAGAGTAAAATTTAGGATTTTGTTGTAAAATTCTTGGATTTTATGTCTGTATTATGATTTTGTTTAGTAATAGAATTTGAAGTTTTTGTTCTATTAATCTTACCGGCCTTGTGTTTGATTACTCCCATCGTACCTTAAAAATACATTTTTGACCTATAAGGTTTGTATCAATAATTTAACTCTAATTAAAAATATCAATATAATTATAATACCTTATTTTATAAATTAAAATTTAGACAAAAACTTATGTGAGAACACTATGACCTGTCTCATGGATGAGACGAGTCATTTTTGACCCATGACCCAGCCCATTGAACCAGCTCCATGACCCAGGGGCGCGACCCTGCCACGTGGCAGCCTCTCATAGGCCCAAGAGACGTGTCGGATCCATGACCCGTCCAAAGAAAAATTGCTCCAGGACACATGGGTCCGACCCTGACACGTGGCAGCCTTTCATAGGTCCGAAAAAAAAAATTTAATTTTTATATTTTTTTTTTCGGTTTGTGAAAAGTAATAGTTACTATAACATAATGTAATAATTGTATGCATATAAAGTAATAGTTTGTATACATTAAAGTAATAAATATATACAGAAAAGTAATAGTGTTTTTCCCTATGCATATAAAGTAATAGTTTGTATACATTAAAGTAATACATACTCCCTCCGTCCAAGTACATACTTCACGGTTACTGTTCACTCGTGGATTAAGGAAAAAAGTAATGATATAATGTTGTGAGTGTAAAAGTAAAATAGGAGAGAGAATGAGTGGAGGGAATAGTAAATTATAATGGTGTTGTGAGTATTAAAATAATGTAGGAGACAAAGTGTGAAGTATGTAATTGGACGCCCAAAATAGAAAGTGTGAAGTATGTAACTGGATGGAGGGAGTATAAAGTAATAGTTTGTATACATTAAAGTAATAGTCGGACCCATGGGTCCTGGAAAGAAAAAAAAATTGGCCTATAAGAGGCTGCCATGTGACGGATCATGCCCCATGGGTCATGGATCGACCCGTCTCATGCATGAGACGGAATCCCTTGTTCTCATGGGACACCACCTTTAAAATTTATGAATTTTTTTTTTTTTTTGAGTTGGTGTTATAAAAAACTAGTTTGTTTTCTAAGCTTAAAAAAAAACAATTTTTACACTAACACTTAATAATGCATGCACTGTCACTTTTCACTGACATTTTGAACACTAAAATCGACATTTTTTTACACTAACACCGACACTTTTTTACACTGACACTTAATAATACATGCACTGACACTGTTTAAACTAATATTTTTTTACATTAGCACTGACACTTTTTTACACTAACACTGACACTTTTTACACTGATACTTAATAATGCATGCACTGACACTTTTTTACACTGACGCTTAATAATACATATACTGACACTCTTTACACTAACATTTTTTTAGATTAACACTGGCACTAACGGGGAAAACAAAACACCTTTTTTAGCTTAAAAAAATGCCTTTTTTGTAAGATTTAGAATTTTTTTTAACTTTAATATTTTCCATTTAATATACTCCCTCCGTCTTAATAAGTGCTTCACCCTTTTGTATGGATACGCAAATTATGAAAATGGGAGGGAAAAAAAATGTTGTGAGTGTAATTTGAAAATAGGAGAGAGAATTAGTGGAGGGAATAGTAAATTATAATGGTGTTGTGAGTATTAAAATAATATAGGAGAGAAAATGAGTGGAGAAAATTGTAAATATTCTTTGCCAAAAAAGAAAAGATGAAGCTTTTAACGGGACGCCCTTTTGAGTAATTAGTGAAGCTTTTATTGGGACGAGGGAGTATCTAAAATTCATTTCAAATCCGCCCGCTATTATCCTGCTGTCTATTTTATTTATTGCAATCAATTGTACACACGCCACATTATAAATAAAATTATAAATAAAAGCACCAACAAATCTTAGGCTCCGTTTGTTTAGCGTAAAACATTTTTCGGAAAATGATTTCCAGCAAAATGTTTTTCGAAAAATGAAAATGTTTTTCGAAAAATAAGATAAAAATGAAGTTTTTCCCATTTTCTGGTGCGAAACAAACACCGAAAAATGAAAAAAATATTTTTCGAAAAATATTTTACCCCGAACAAACGAAGCCTTAGTACATACTCCCTCCGTCCCAACAATTGCTTCTCATTTATTGCCAAGCATGCAAATTAAGAAAATGGGGGGAAGAAAAAATGTTGTGAGTGTAATTTGAAAATAAGAGAGAGAATGAGTGGAGAGAATAGTAAATTATAATGGTGTTGTGAGTATTAAAATAATGTAGGAGAGAGAATGAGTGGAGGGAATACAGTAAAAATTCCTTTCTTGCCAAAAAAAAGAAAAGTGAAAAATTGTAATGGAATACCTCAAAATGGCGAAACTTGGGAAAAGCTCACTATTCAACGGAGGGAGTACGTCATTTTGTAATACTTTTTCTTTTGTAACTTTATTATTTCCCGATAACAATAGCTCAAAAAATGCTAAAATTCTTCAAAGCCAACTCCAACAACCAAACAGGCCCTTAAGAAAATGAGATTTACTATAACAACTCAACCAAACACAGCCCTAATTAGATAAGGTTTCCTGACAAAACCTAAAACCCACCTTCTTTCAACGTTCAGATTTCAAATTCCCCTCCTTCACACATAAACCCTAAAACCTCCAAAATCCGAAATGCTCGCCCAACCCACCTTCTCACAACCGCCCTACCACCATTACCTCCACCACCGCCAACATATTTCTCTCTCTTTTCAATCTGGGTTTCTCAATTCAACCCTTCTTCCATCCATTACAACCCATCTCCACACCACTACCACCACCATAGTTACCAATTGTAGCACAAAACCAAGAATCGACAGAAACGGAAAACGGGAGAACAAAAGGAAGCCAACCCCTACCTGGAAGATTATTTACAAGAGACTTTTAACCACGGATAACCTAGATTTGGGTCCTACTGGTATCTTGGAAGAGTGGGAGAAAGAAGGAAATGTGCTTACCAAATGGGAAATTCGTCGATTTGTAAAAGAATTGAGGACTTATGGAAGGAATAAACCTGCTCTTGAGGTATAAATTCTATTCAAACTGTTGATTCTCGGGTTTTTCTTGTTAACAATTTTTGATGGGTGTTTGTTGATTTCTTTGGTTATGTGTGAATTTAATGGTTTAGTTGTTGTTATTGCTGTTTGTTCGAACAATTTCACAAATATTATTGGCCATTGTTGTTCATCATTTGATTGTTTAGTGGTTTTATGGAGTATTGGACACTGGTATAAAAAGTCAAATATGGAAGAGGTATCTTCTACTTAACCAGAGAAATGAGAAAGATTGGGAGTAAGAGGGTTGTAATCATATCCTTTTCTTTGGAGATGAACAGACGTAGTAATAGAAAACATTTTGATGTATTCAACTATTTTATTTCATGAGGATAAAGCTCATTGTGATAATTGTAATGTTAACATTCTGATACAAGCCTCTTTCAGCAGAACATAGGATGTTTTCGTTATAGGTTTCAGTATGAATCGATAATTGTACAAACTTAATTTACGTATTCTTTAGGGAGTGCATGAATGGGTCGTACATCCTCCATCTCAAATGGGAGGTTATTTTAATCCTTTTAGTGATCCAGTTTAGAGTGTCTTTTTTTTTTTTTTTTCCAAAAGTAAGCTTACATCTGGAATATTATTCTAACAATTTTATCCTCATTTACTACATAAATAAAGTTTTTTTTCTTCTTTGCTTTCCTTTTTATTCATTTCCCCCTATATATAGAGTCGATCTTATGAAAACGTGTTTTACACTAAGAGATGGAAAAACGGTTTTCCCGTAAATGCCGGTTCTAATATTATAAAGTGCCGGTTCTAATATTATAAAGTGTCAGTTCTAATATTATAAAGTGTCAGATTCGAAATGACACTTATAAACATTCAAACCGACACTTATAAATATTCAAACCGACATTTATAACATTTTCTAAGAGGACTAGTGGTAGTGTTAAGGAGTGCCAATTGTAGTGTTAAATAGTGCCGGTTGTAGTGTTAAGGAATAGTGCCGGTTGTAGTGTTGAAAATAGTGTCAGTCCTAGTGTTAAAAAGTGCCGGTTATAGTATTGAAAAGTGCCGGTTATAGTGTCGGAAAGTGCCAGTGAGTTTTTTAAGTTACGATTATTTACAAAAAATTATAAGAAGTGTCCACTTATTTACAAAATGCCACCGCGCATTTTGAAAACACGTTTTACACTAAGCGAGTGTATAAAAGGGTTTTCTGAGATTTTGTGCTATATATATATATTCTTTTTATTATCATTATTTTTTTCTTTTTTTCCTTTTCCAAATTTTATCCCTACGTATTTCTTCCTTAAACATTTTCATTTTCTTTTTCTCACATCTTTTCTTTCACGTTGACATATGGAGATTCAAGTTAGATGACCCCAAAATATTTTGGGACTACGGCTTTGATTTTGTTGTTGTTGTTACTGCAAAAATTAAGTTTGGGCTTCAAAAGGATGGTTTGTTAGAACAGTCAATTGATGAGGTGATTAGATATTGTAAAAGTGTTTTGAATTTTACCTAACTCTTAATAAAGACTGATCATCTTACCACTAACTCAATCTCATGAATAGATATGGTGATGATTGTACTCAAGTTTCAACAATTCAAGGATATGAAACTCTTGTAAGTTAAATTGGTTAAACTGCCCTGTTATGTATAGGAAGCTTCTTCTTCTTCTCTCCCTCCCTCCCTCCCTCCCTCCCTCCCTCCCTCCCTCTCTCTCTCTCTCTCACACACACACACTCTTTTACTCTTTCGGGGATTTTACTGCCCCTTCTTGGAAAATGTTGAACCATTCCTTCGTAATGACAAACTATGCTTTTATCCTAGTTGCTCTTTTGTTGCATAATGCATAAGTGATTAGCTTTTGGTAAAGAAATGGCTGTGTGAACCAAATGTTATTCATCTTGATGTTTGTTTTTTAATATTGGTAAATCATAATATATTGTCCCAAATTTTCTATCAGAACTTGTTAATTTCAAGTGCTGGAATATCATTTTTCAGTAATCATGCTGACATGAGAGTCCATGTAATTAATTGTTATGCCAATCATTTGGTGGTGGAAGTATACGATGCCAATGCTATAAAGAACTCATTCTGCATGTCTTTAGATTAATATGTGTGTATATATATATATATATATATATATATATATATATATATATAATTAGCTGCAAGTTCAGGAGTACGAAAAAATTTAAGCTCTGTCGTCCTTTTCTTTCTGGAAGTAAAGTTAATTTCATGTTCTCACATGCAATGAAATTTGCATGCATTCTGCAGGCATTCGAGTGGATGACCAGCAAAAAAGAGAGGTTTCGAATATCACCGGGTGACATAGCTATTCAATTAGATCTTGTTGCCAGAGTGCATGGAATTTCAGGTGCGGAAGATTACTTCCTCAAGTTGCCAAATAGCTTAAAGGACAATCGTGTTTACGGCTCTCTCTTGAATGCCTATGTGACCGCCAAAATGGAAGAAAAAGCTGAATCATTAATGGCCAAAATGAAAGAGAGGGGCGATACCAACCAAGCTCTCCCGTTCAATGTCATCATGACTCTTTACATGGACCTGAAACATTATGATAAAATCGAGTCCACAATTTCAGAGATGATAGAGAAAAAAGTACCACTGGATATATATTCCTACAACATATGGTTATCCTCTCGTGGGTACCAAGGATCTGCCGAAAAGATGGAACAAGTTTTTGAAAGGATGAAGTTTGACAAAAAAGTTAACCCCAATTGGACAACTTTCAGCACAATGGCTGGAATTTATATTAAATTGGGGCAGATGGAAAAAGCCGAAGACAATTTAAAGAAGGTTGAGAGCAGAATTCAGGGGCGCGATCGAATTCCGTATCATTATCTCATTACTCACTATGGCCATGCTCGCAACAGAGATGAGATTCAAAGGATATGGAGCAATTACAAAGTAGTTTTCCCCTTCATTCCAAACAAGAGTTATCTTAATGTAATCTCATCTTTTGTAAAGGTGGATGCCATTGAAGAGGCAGAAAAGATTTACGAGGAATGGCTGTCTATTAAGACTAACTACGATCCCAGAATAGGGAATTGTTTATTAGGTTGGTATATTGCAAAAGGGGAAGAGGAAAAAGCCGAGGCTTTTTTTGCTCATATGGGTGAAGTGGGTAATAAAAGAAATTCGCGTACATGGGAAATTATGGCAGAAGTTTTCTTGAAAGACGGGAGAATTTCTGAGGCTGTAGATTACTTAGAAAAGGCTGCTGTTGCTGAAGGGTTTGAGTACTGGAACATAAACCCTATGAATGTGACTACTATTTTCAATCTTTGTGAGCAGGAAGGGGATAAGAAAAGCAAGGAGACTTTGTTAGGGGTATTGAAGCAAATCGGTTGTTTTGAAGATGAAGCTTATAGGTCATTCCTCTCATCATCTGATACGTTGGTTAGTGGAAATGAAATGCTAAATTTAAAAGGAAGAATTAATGAGGACTCAGATGAAATGTTTGAAGACCAACTATTGGCTAGCTTTTAGTACTAATATGGCGAGATCTCAATCAGCCAAGTTTGAGCCACTATTCTTTCTGGTATGGTTTCTCTTTGAAAGCTGCTGTTTGCATGGCCTTCTGCTGTGCAGAGTCTTCACAGAAGTATGTTCTCCCTCCGTCCCATAAAGATAGTCCCACTTTCTTAGTTTTCATTTTGAAGGAAGTTTGAGCTATAATTTAATTATCCTAATGAAATCTAAAAAATGTTATTGATAGTATTTATAATGATACATCAATAACAAGTTTTAGGTTTTCATTAGGATAATTAAATTAACCTAAATTATTGTTCAAAGTTCATTCAAATTGGCAATTAAAAAAGTGGGACTATCTTTTAGGGACGGAGGGAGTATATATTTGATAATTTGTGCAATTGCGTAACCGAGTCCACTATTTTATGGCCAATATTTGAATCGTTAGGCTACCGTTGCAGCCACTGGACCAGTTTGTATATATATTTTTTTAAATGTTTAGCTTGGCCATGAAAAGTGGTTTTCGAACTTCTTAACATTGAAGTTATTATCAGGCACTTTATTCCAATGTATTTTGTAATGAAGCATCTTTTTCTTTCCCTGTGGATGGAATAAAGTGTAATGCTCAAAGGTCATAAACTGTGACACATTCACACGGAAATTTGTAACTGTTTCATAAACTCTTTAGCATTTTGATTCTTTTTTTCTTCGTTTTAATATTTGACCTCCTTTTCCTTAACGCGGTTTGCCCGCCTTTGTCCATATAACCAACAAAAATTAGTTCTAACAACTCCACAATTTCCTCACCTGTTCCACCTCTGTCCCATCTATAAGTAGGAAGTGCAACTATTGTTAATATCCTGCCTCTTCTCTCTCTCTCTCTCTCTCTCTCTCTCTCTCTCTCTCTTATCTTTATCCATTGACAACTTATCTTTGCTTCAGATATGAGCCAAAACCAGCGTCAAGGTATACTAATTTAATTATTTTTTGTTGTTTGATATTGTGGTGGCATATGATTCAACAGCCTACTCTCCCCTTGTTTGTTTGTGTGTGTGTGTGTGCATATTTTGCTAAATTGTTTTATTAATTTAATTATTTTTTGTTGTTGATATTGTGGTGGCATATCATCCAGCAGTCTCTACGTTTCCTCTTTTTTTTTTTTTTTTAAACGTTCATAGATATCCATGCCCTGTGCGTTGGTTCTCTTGCTTTCTCTCTCCATGTTTGTGTGTTCATATTTTGCTATATTTTTTATTATATAAATTATTTTTTGTTGATATTTTGGTGGCTAGCAGCGTCTACGTTGCCTCATGCAGGTGCAGAGGGGCCTTATGTAGCTCCACCACCAGCTGGTTATCCGATGACATATGAAGGTCAACCCCAGAATCCTCCTCCACCTGAAACTCAGTCTAGGGGTGATGGCTTCTGGAAAGGGTGGTCAGTTCTCTCTCTCTCTCACACCCACAGACACACTGACACACCCACACACACGCCCACACCATCTCACTTGTAGTCTCGTAGTGAGATATTACATAACTTTATGTCTACGTGGGTAGTAGAGTAATGAGATTGAATCACTTCCAACACATTTGAGACTCTTATTTTGGGACGGAGGAGTATGATTTATAAGATTTATTGTTCAATTTTTGTTGATGCAGTTGTGCCGCCTTGTGTTGCTGTTGCGTATTGGATGCTTGTTTCTGAAGCTGCTTTTAGTGATTTTGTTATGTATCGTACGTAGTGGCTTCACTTTGTTTCATTTACAATGGATGGATATATGTCGCTCCTCTACGAACCCTTTTTATTTTTGTTTTTAAGTAAACTTTAGTTGTATTATAATTCATATTTCAAAGTATTATTCAAATTTTCATTTGGGTTTTAGCCTTTTAGGGTTAGTGATTGTTTAATGTTCTATGTGCAAGTATACTAGTTGAAAGTGTTGTGAGCATAGACAACGATAGTGGGAAAATGGGCGTAGAAAATAGCTAGTGTACAATTGTTTTGTGAATATTACAAATGGATTTTACGATTTAAAAAATATTTTAAAATATTTATTTTAAAATTTTGTAACTTCAAGTGGAGCATCAAAAATGGTTTTTTTTTTTTTATTTTATTAAGATACTGAGGGAGTGTATTGTATTTGGGGGAAATTATTGTTAGGTCCTTTATGCCAAGTTAAAAGATCAATTAATGCAAGGATTTTTGAATTTAACCACCTAATCCGGCAACACAATCAAAATTTCACTTAATCCCTCGCTAGTTTAAAGACACGCGTGTCATTAATGGACATCCTGTCACACCCTCTCTCCTCCCTCATTTTTCTTTTTTTATTTTCCCCTAAAAACATTAAAATGAAATATCTCAAGATTCAGAAGTAAAAAAGAAAAAAAATCTGAGAGCACCGTTGTGTTCGTATCGTCAAAACTGTGAGGACTCCCAAACCCGGGACCTATAAACTCGTGTCCTAGCTGGAGGGTCCCCAAACCAACTCCTATTAAATTAAAACTTTTTATTTAAATAATTTGAACGTTGAATAAACTTTTGAAAACCAAACTATAACCTGTTTTAATTTTACAACATTTCAACTGAAAATATTTATAAACTTTATACATATTTCTTTTTCTCAATTTAATAATAACCACACTTATTCCTAACTCTCAAACAGTACACATACCCTGACCCCCATAAGACGGTTCAACTCCTTCCCGACCTCACCGGTCTGGTCTACCTGTCTCAGCTGAAACTAAAAAAATTAAAGGGAGAAAGGGTGAGAAAGAATCTCAGCAAGTTATTATGCATGCAGCAATATGTCAAATAAGATGCAACACGTAAGCAAGTTGTTTCACGTCATAATTTAAATACCGTAAACACATTACATCCTCTTGGGAACACATCCTCTTGGGAAAACATCCTCTTAGGAATACATCCTCTAGGGAATACATGTATATACATTGTGAGCACCCCAACCCGGGACCTAACGCGTATCCCGAGCTAGAGGAGCTCAAACTAAGAAAATCCATTTAAATTTTTGAAACATTTATTTGCCTTTAAAAGAAAACCATTTTTCAAACTTCCAAATAAAAATCAATTGGTAATATCTCTGCTTAGAGGAAATCCAACCACAACTTTAATAAACCATAATCTGATCAATTACATTGGAAACCTTAATTAACATTTGTTTAACAAAAGGGTTTTCCATACAAATTATAAAAGAGGAATACTTAACCAATACTCCTAACAACCCACTCCTATACTTAACTTTTCAAGCCCCAAAAGCAAAAGTCCACAATGATATCCCCGGCCTCACTGGTTCGGTTCACCTGTCTCGGAATCTAAAACAGTAAAGGGAGAGGGGTGAGAATAAATCTCAATGAGCTATTATGATATGCAGCAATATGCCAAACAAAGTGCAACACATAGCATGGTAGCACATAACACATTATAAAAGCGGTAAACACCTTACGTTACCTCATTTTACCTTTTTCCCGTCTCGAACAATAAGTCGTACAACGTGGGAGTAAAACTCCACTCTTTCGGGTGAATTGCCTCCAAGACATTCACCTCTTATAGGTCTCATGCCCCGTAGATCCATATAAGAAAGGATACCTATATTAGTGTATCCAAAAATAACATCTTCCCTCCGTACAACGATCGCAACAGACCGTAAAGCTTTTTGGGTCAATACAGCCAGTTAGCACAGCCCACTCCGTGGCCACAGAGCTGGGAAGGGTCACCGGTATGATGTACCTTCAATCACTTATAGAACAAATCCATAATTGATTGGCATCCATCATACCCACCCGAACATAAACACGCTCAAGCACATGATAGATACTTGAGATAAATCCACAAACCGGGATAGTAATATAACAACATGGTAATGTATACTCATGCCAATCAATGCCATAATGCAACATTTAAGTAATACACTATGCATAGTATCATCAACAAATATGAATGATAACAAGTAAATTCACAAATGGAATAACCATACAACTACATAGTAACATATCCACACATGGGGATAACATAACAACTTGTCAAATATTCCACACTTGGGAAGCCACATAACACTTGCCAAATAATCCATACTTAGGATATTAAGGTAACCATATAATCAATAATTCCACAACTTGGAATAACCATGCCACAAAGTGATACATACCCATTACCAATTAGCTCAATAGTGAAACCTATAGCTTTTACTCTATTGCAACTACTCACCAAAGGTATGGAGTAAGTAAGGCCACTATGAATCGTAAACCATTCTTACATAATTATTATACCACCTCGAACAACCTTAATAAAAGTTCAAGATCTATTTCCCAAGTTGGAACTATTTTGATGAAGTTACAAATCAAACCTATCAACCATTTGCGGAACAATAATTAAACTACTTCCACAATTCCATTTTGATCCCTTAAGATGTCATTGTATAGCCAAAGTATTCTACTTTAATCTAGGTTAAAGAGATTTCATTTTGGTTCGAGTTTGATTAGGTTTGAACAGCTCTAAAGTTGATATCTTGAAACCATGACAGGGCACGACTCGTCCCCCAGGGCACGACTCGTGCCCATGTGACCCCCTTCTGAACCTCGGCGTCCCCTATTGGTCACGACTTCCTTCGTCCAAGGGACGACTCGTCCCTCACCCAGAATTTGTAAAACGGAAGAACAACAACAATGTCTCCAAATCCCAAAGTTCCAACCAAAAGTCTTCTAAGTTATAACCCAAAAGGGACATTTCCAACTTTGTTAACTTCATCCTACTCATTTAACTCCAAGAAAACATGTCTTAACCTAGATCAATTCAACTTCCAAAACTCATAATATTTCTATAAACCCAACAAAGTTCTAAATCAACACATTCAAGAGAACAAATACAATAACATTTATCTTCATGATCATTCAAAGAAAGAAAGGTCATAACAACTCACCTTTGGATTTGTAATGGGAGGTTGATCTTTCTAGCGAGATGGATACTCATAGATGATCCCACTTCAATGATATCCTTGGACTTGAAAATGATGGAAGAATGGCTTCGACTTCAAGAAGAGGGGTTGAGAGCTCCCAAGGAATTTCTAAAGCTTTCTCTAGGAAGGAGGAAGTATGAATGAAGGAGAAGGGGAAATTAGTGAATGAATGAAGGAGGAGGAAGTAGAGTGAGGAGGATGAAGAGAGGGGGGGGTCCGGTCAAGGGGGAAGTAAGAGGAGGGTTTAGGGAAAGACACTTGGCAAGGGGAGGGAAGGTTACAACTTTGGCCCCCCATGAAACTCTACTAAGGCTTTCCCTCACCATTTTAATTTAAATCTAACTCATTTATCCAAATAATTCATCCTACTCAATTCACCTCCTTGCACTATTTATCATTTTTCCATTTTTATTATTTCCCCAAATTTCTTTATTTAATATCCAATAAATTCTCAAGAGGTTCCAAATTCACTTCTCACCCAAATTATCTTAAATTAAGAATTTAAAGACATAATTGAACACATAAAATAAATATGAATATTAAAAGCATTTAATATAATATTAAAAATTGATGCCTAGGGTCAGTCGTTACACTCACTCTCCCTTAAAGAAAATTCGTCCCGAATTTGATTGTCACTTACCCTAAGGTTCAAACTAGCAAAGGTTACCTTTCATACCTTCTAACTTAATATTTTTAATTAGATTTCTCAATGGCATGATTCTACTATACACTTTCACGACTCGAATACTCTAAGACTTCCATTCTCAATTAGTCTCATCAATGCTATGATTCTTTCCAAGATTCTAATTTCATTAATAATGTGATATTACAACTTAATATTCCGAGAATACCATACCATCATCACTAACCCGAATTTCACGACCTCAAAGAAGTATATTTAAATAAAGAGTATTATATCTTATGTTACCCAATACATTACGCCATTACATTTAAACTACCAACGCTCAATAAGCTACTCTAGGTCGGTCTCTAAGTCAAATCGCCAATCTTTTCTAAAACTTCAATGAATTAACAAACTTTGGCGCTAAATTACCTTAGGCCTAGCTTCACTAACCTCATCCCGACAAATTGGAGATCGATAATATCTCCCTGAACCACGCCTCATACGATTTTATCTCGAAGCTAGAATGATACCTGCTATTTACGCAAACTCGCTAAGGTTACTTAAACTTCTCAAGTTGAAAGGAAATCCGTCACACAATATAACCTATTCCTCAAGAATTTGGGTAGTCTTCTAATTTCTTCCTTTCGACTAACTTAATTCTCCAACTCTAGGATCGGTAACAACTCTCAAAGGAAGCTTCAAAAGATAAGGTACCTGTTTAAATACGCAACACAAGTGTGGCTACTCCCGAGTAGAAGATAAGAAAATCTCACTTATCTAAGCCAAACTCCTCAAAGCCTACGTTATCACTTTCCATTTTCGTATCATATCATAATCTAATCTTCCTTTAATGCACCTTAAATTTCACAAAGCCCTCACATCCGTTAAGTAAGGTAAGGATCGAATCTATAGCCAATCTATTTTCCATCTCTGCCAATATAATTCATACTTTTTACATCCTACACCATTTATACATCCTTTAAATTTAATTAAAGCAACGATCTTTCATTTCTTAAGAATTCCTTAAATCTCTTCGATAGCATTTGCCAACTCAAAGATCACGGACTCAACCCTCACAAGATCCATGGTAACATCCGGGTTTAAGACTATAGAACCCAAAAATTTGAAATCCTCTCGGGCCAACTCATACTAGCCGAACTTTGCATACAGGGATTCCTCACAAGGAAATCATTAACCCGACTCTCAAATTATTTTCACGATCTTCCCGGAACTTTAATTAACAAGGAGATCATCAATTCTAATCACCCTAAAGCCATCAAAATAAGGATTACAATTCTGCTTATCCTACTCAGAACCAACACATGAAACATACCGACGGGAGCACATTTACCAATTACTCACAACTAGCACCTAAAAATTTTGAAAAGACTTCTTATGTAAGTCTAACATATACCAATTACTCTTCACACCTTAATTCAAAAGTTTCACCTTAAATGCACGTAAATAACAAGAATTTCCCATTACAGTCTACCTATATCAAATACCAATATAAGCAAATTAGGCGTAGAAAAGGAGACTCACTTATTATGACAGTCTACTAATACACAACCACTACTTAACCCTCCAGGTCAAGTATATCTCAAAATCATAATTTAGTAATTATACTAATTCAACCGGCAATACATGCTCAGCCATAACCACATCATCGTCGTGGTAAACCAAAGAAGGTTCGAGGTATTCTCTCATAAGAGCAGAATCCTCCAAAGAATAAAACAATTTCTCAACAATGTATGTCACATATAAGCAAAAGGTGATGCCAAACATAAATGATATGCAACAGATCTATGAAATATGACCCCTAACTTTTGAGACAGGAATATACCTCTAGTGACCTCCGAGGGATCTATCTCTCCCGAACCCGAAACACATACTCCGACCATAGACCTTCTCTTTCGGTTCCCCTTTGTTATCTCTCTTGGTACTACCTCTTTGTCGTCCACCCAGCTGACCGCTGCTTGAAGCTCGTCCCCTCGTCATCCTTGGGCAATTCCTCTTAAAGTGTCCCGATGCTCCACAATTTAAACACTTGCCTTGCTTACTCCAACACCGATCTTCGGTATGTCCAACCTTCTTGCAAAAGTTACAAGTCATCCCACTTCCGGACCTTCCACTATTTTCCTCAATGTCCTTCTCGACCTTATATGCTCTATCTATGATCGTCTCGATAATCGGCGAAACCATCAATCCATAATTTCTTCCTATACTCACTCCTCAAACCTCGTTACAAACTTCGAACCCTTTTCACTTCATGCGATACCAAATGAGGGCAACACTCTAGCTAATTCCTCAAATCGGATCAATACTGATCTACCGTCATGTTCCCTTGTTTTAGTCCCAAGAATTCAATCTCCTTCTTATCCCTTGTAACCATTGAAATGAAGTAGTCCTCAAACTGTTGAGTGAAGTTATCCCAAGTCTGGGGCGTATAATCCCGCTCCCAACTTCCCTTCAAATTTCGCCACCACCGATCGCCTAAACCTTCAAGTTTGAACACGGCATACCTAACTTTCTCTTCGTTGCGACTTTCCATAACCTCAAAGATTTTGTTCATTCTCTCTAACCATTTTTCTCGCCCTTAACGGACCCGGATATCCATTAAAACTCGGTGGATTCATCTTCACAAACCTTTCTAATCCATCACTTTGATACCCCTCAGTCGATTCGGAACCGATCCTCTAGTCTCCATATTCGTACAAATTTCCCGAATAATTTCACCATCTCTTCATTCCGAATTCCACCTATACCCATATCTCCTTCACTTTCTAGAACCTTTCGCCGATCATCCTCGCTTCCGCCATTAGAACGAACTCCCGCATTAAACACTCGGCGTTAATTACCACTCATTCCCACTTAGTCTAGACATCTACCCTTGACCTCTAAAACTAAGCTCGATATTAATCCGTGAGCACCCCAACCCGGACCTAACGCGTATCCCGAGCTAGAGGAGCTCAAACTAAGAAAATCCATTTAAATTTTTGAAACATTTATTTGCCTTTAAAAGAAAACCATTTTTCAAACTTCCAAATAAAAATCAATTGGTAATATCTCTCGCTTAGAGGAAATCCAACCACAACTTTAATAAACCATAATCGATCAATTACATTGGAAACCTTAATTAACATTTGTTTAACAAAAGGGTTTTCCATACAAATTATAAAAAGAGGAATACTTAACCAATACTCCTAACAACCCACTCCTATACTTAACTTGTCAAGCCCCAAAAGCAAAAGTCCACAATGATATCCCCGGCCTCACCGGTTCGGTTCAATTGCCTCTAATCTAAAACAAGAAGGGAGAGGGGTGAGAATAAATCTCAATGAGCTATTATGATATGCAAAGAATATGCCAAACAAAGTGCAACACATAGCATGGTAGCACATAACACATTATAAAAGCGGTAAACACCTTACATTACCTCATTTTACCTTTTTCCCGTCTCGAACAATAAGTCGTACAACGTGGGAGTAAAACTCCACTCTTTGGTGAATTGCCTCCAAAGACATTCACCTCTTATAGGTCTCATGCCCCAGAGATCCATATAAGAAAGGATACCTATATTAGTGTATCCAAAAATAACATCTTCCCTCCGTACAACGATCGCAACAGATCTGTAAAGCTTTTGGGTCAATACAAATAGTTAGCACAGCCCCACTCCGTGGCCACAGAGTGGGGAAGGGTCACCGGTATGATGTACCTTCAATCACTTATAGAACAAATCCATAATTGATTGGCATCCATCATACCCACCCGAACATAAACACGCTCAAGCACAAGATAGATACTTGAGATAAATCCACAAACCGGGATAGTAATATAACAACATGGTAATGTATACTCATGCCAATCAATGCCATAATGCAACATTTAAGTAATACACTATGCATAGTATCATCAACAAATATGAATGATAACAAGTAAATTCACAAATGGAATAACCATACAACTACATAGTAACATATCCACACATGGGGATAACATAACAACTTGTCAAATATTCCACACTTGGGGAGCCACATAACACTTGCCAAATAATCCATACTTAGGATATTAAGGTAACCATATAATCAATAATTCCACAACTTGGAATAACCATGCCACAACGTGATACATACCCATTACCAATTAGCTCAATAGTGAAACCTATAGCTTTTACTCTATTGCAACTACTCACCAAAGGTATGGAGTAAGTAAGGCCACTATGAATCGTAAACCATTCTTACATAATTATTATACCACCTCGAACAACCTTAATAAAAGTTCAAGATCTATTTCCCAAGTTGGAACTATTTTGATGAAGTTACAAATCAAACCTATCAACCATTTTCGGGACAATAATTAAACTACTTCCACAATTCCATTTTGATCCCTTAAGATGTCATTGTATAGCCAAAGTATTCTACTTTAATCTAGGTTAAAGAGATTTCATTTTGGTTCGAGTTTGATTAGGTTTGAACAGCTCTAAAGTTGATATCTTGAAACCGTGACAGTGGCACGACTCGTCCCCCAGGGCACGACTCGTGCCCAAGGGATCCCCTTCTGAACCTGGCGTCCCCCTATTGGTCACGACTGCCCTTCGTCCAAGGGACGACTCGTCCCTCAGCCCAGAATTTGTAAAACAAAGAACAACAACAATGTCTCCAAATCCCAAAGTTCCAACCAAAAGTCTTCTAAGTTATAACCCAAAAGGGACATTTCCAACTTTGTTAACTTCATCCTACTCATTTAACTCCAAGAAAACATGTCTTAACCTAGATCAATTCAACTTCCAAAACTCATAATATTTCTATAAACCCAACAAAGTTCTAAATCAACACATTCAAGAGAACAAATACAATAACATTTATCTTCATGATCATTCAAAGAAAGAAAGGTCATAACAACTCACCTTTGGATTTGTAATGGGAGGTTGATCTTTCTAGCTAGATGGATACTCCTAGATGATCCCACTTCAATGATATCCTTGGACTTGAAAATGATGGAAGAATGGCTTGACTTCAAGAAGAGGGGTTGAGAGCTCCCATGGAATTTCTAAAGCTTTCTCTAGGAAGGAGGAAGTATGAATGAAGGAGAAGGGGGAAATTAGTGAATGAATGAAGGAGGAGGAAGTAGAGTGAGGAGGATGAAGAGAGGGGGGGCCGGTCAAGGGGGAAGTAAGAGGAGGGTTTAGGGGAAGACACTTGGCAAGGGGAGGGAAGGTTACAACTTTGGCCCCCCATGAAACTCTACTAAGGCTTTCCCCTCACCATTTTAATTTAAATCTAACTCATTTATCCAAATAATTCATCCTACTCAATTCACCTCCTTGCACTATTTATCATTTTTCCATTTTTATTATTTCCCCAAATTTCTTTATTTAATATCCAATAAATTCTCAAGAGGTTCCAAATTCACTTCTCACCCAAATTATCTTAAATTAAGAATTTAAAGACATAATTGAACACATAAAATAAATATGAATATTAAAAGCATTTAATATAATATTAAAAATTGATGCCTAGGGTTGGGGTCGTTACATACATCCTCTTGGGAATACATGTTTATATACATCCTCTTGGGAATACATTTATATACATCCTCTTGGGAATACATGTTTATATACATCCTCTAGGAAATACATGTATATACATCCTCTTGGGAATATATGTTTATATACATCCTCTTGGGAATACATTTATATACATTCTCTAGGAAATACATTTATATACATATTCAAGCACATACAGTTACTTGAAATCACGTCCACACAATGAGATAACAGTATATAACATGGTATCATTACTCATGTTTATCCACATATAACATGGTACAACTACTCATGTTTATCCACATATAACATGGTACTACTACTCATGTTTAACAATATATAACCTGATACAATTACTCATATTCAATCCTTCAAATAGTGTCACACACACACACACACACACACAACACACACACACACACACACACACACACACACACACACATATATATATATATATATATATATATATATATATATATACACTATTGAATCAATAATAATCCAAGTATGGCATGCGAGCTCATAATCAAATCAATAATGTCGTGCAACAAGTAATTCACGTACCATTTTAACAAATAACCAAGCATAGGTAGCCACGTAGAGTTTCAATGACCTACAAGTAGCCCTACGCATTCCCATTATAATATTACCCAACCTTCTTTCAAGTTTCGTAATCAAATACCAAGTTTCTATAAACTTTGGTTCTCAATTAACAATGGCCTCTAACCTTTTTCCAAGCAATAATTAAAGCCCTTCCCAATATCCGTTTAGTCCAAGTAAAACATGGTTGTGAAGTACTAATGTTCTACTAGTATTATAGTTAAAGAAGTACCAAATCCACACTAAATTGCTTAGGCTCTCAGTTGTCTGAAATTCATATTTTAAATCATTTCTGGGCACGACTCGTGCTACATCGCACGACTCGTGCTCAACCCCTGCACGACTACTTAGATTATCACGACTAGGGATCACGAGTCTCCAATGAAGGTCACGACTCGTGCTCCAGGGCACGAGTCGTGCCCAACATCAGAATTGTTGCTGATGTTCAACATCAGCTCCATCCAAGCAACACAACCACTTCCCAACTTTCCAAAGCTGCACCAAACTAACCCAAAACCAGTTATATGCACATTTCAACACAAACCACACTCAAATCATGCCATCGCACATCTCTCTCCCATTCACCACATGACCATTCAACTATTTCATTGCCCTTTTTATGTTTATCAACCTTAAACTTTTCCTAACCATTTCCCAAGCCAAAGAAACATGATCAACCCAGTTCAATATCACTTTTAACACATTTTAACAACAATCAAGTTAATATGCTCAACATAGAAAGGAAATCATAATAAATTACCTAAAATGGCTCTAAAATTCCCAATATTCTATTTCATCCCAACTCAATTCTCTTCCCATTTCAATCAAACCAACTTCACTAGATATATATTGAGACTATAATTATACTCACACTGCCATGTAACATATTTATATTTAACAACCATATCATTTTCATTCCTAGGTGCCATTTTAAATCAACCACCCAATTTCTTCCATAATTTCTACATTTTACGAAACATACAACCATACTCCCTTCACCATATATAAACTTTATAATCCCCTTTTCAGTCACTAACCCATATTTTACCCAACCATTACTTTACTCATTTCCAACCCATTCTCCTTATTTCCAAAAGAAAATCAAATGGTCAAAAGCCAATCAAATGGTCAAATTTACCAATAATCATTTATATGGAGCTAATAGCATTATAAACATAATTAACAACAATTACCAACTTGGCCATTAATCCTTATTCTCAACCCTTTTCTCTATTTTTCCCAAAACCTTATTCCATCATTTCAAAATCCAAATAATCATATCAAAATTATCAAAACTCACTTATAACAGCATAACATCATCATTATATATATTATGGACAGTTATAGAACGGAATCATAATAACTTACTTAAAAATGTGCCGAAATAAAATGACGATTTGATCGGCTCTAAATGCTCTTCTCGGTTTCCTGATTGCTCCGCCGCAGTCGGATCGTAAATCGGACTAACGGATGATTTTCTAAAATTTTTGGAAAATATTTTGAAACGGAGGAAAGTACTTCTTTCTTTTCTTTCTTTCTCCTGCGCCGTGGAATGAACTGGTGGAAGAGTAGAGAAGTTGGAGTATTTATTTTAATCAAATTTACATTTTGGCCCTCCAAGATTTAGGTTATCTCAATTAACTTTCTTAAGGTTCCAATTACACCTAGGCCCCCTCAAACTTTTGTAAAGCCTTTTTATTTATTACTTTCAATACTATAACTTTACTACAAAATCCCCATTTATTCCACTTAGGTTTTAAATAAATAAAATTAATTTATTAGCATCACTAAAATGTCAAATCAATTATTAAAATGTTAAAACTAACACATAAAAATCTCACTTATTATGAAATGCAACCAATAAAATACTACGGCCCCGCTCCACGTGCTTAACACGTGAATAAAATGGTGCCTAGGTTTCGGGTCGTGACATTCACTCCCCCTTAAGAAAATTCATCCCGAATTTTAAACATACTTACGCGAGTGCTTAATTAACTCAGGATACCTCTCTCACACCTCTCAGATTCTCGAAACCCAAATGACTTTCTCACTAGTATGATTATTTCCCAAATTTACACAATCAGAATACTCTAGGTTTTCATTCCCGGATTTGCTTCTATTACCACTCAATAGTTCTTCCACATAAGTTAGACCAACATGAATAGCCTCGATCGAAAAATTCAACGCAAGGAAATGGTTATAAGGACTCTTCTCCACTGCAATGCTGCATACGGCGTCACTTCAATGCTGGCCTGATAACTGTTACTATATGCAACTTCAACTAAGGTCACACGAACTTCTCGAAGTATATGAAAGTCCATCGGATACTCACATCACCCATTCTCAAGATTCTGGATAGTTCTCTCTGCCTGTCTGCCCAATTCATCTGGAGATATAACGCACATCTGAAGGCATCTGGAAGTCCCAAAGTCTCGTACTCAATCTTCCCACAACCGCAATATGAATCTCGCATCTTGATCTGATATAATATAGTGATTAATACTCCGTAGAATCGACCAACTCTCTCGCCCATACTATTAGGTTAACTCTCCCTTTTCGTAGTTTATTCCTCTTGGTGCAAATGAGCCAACTCTGATCAATATATCCACTATTACTCGAAGGTGTCTCATATCTTCAATGTCGTGGGTAGTCCCGTTATAAAATCCATCACAATGTCTTCTTTATTCTCATTCCTCTAACCTTCTTCAATGCTGGATACATCCTCAAATGTCTTGAATACATCACAATTCTGGATTTATGGCCTTCCTCTAAAATGTCTCTTATTCTCTTATGAATATAGGTACACCCATTCCTGTCGTTGAAGGTTAATATTCCATCAATATGCAATACAATATCTTCGGTTCTTCCATCTTGAAATGGTCAGATAATTTCCTCAATTCCGAATCATTTGTTGAACTTATATAGGGTCTTCATACCGGATAGGGTAGCTTGAACATTCGCAATTAATATCTCATCTCGTAATTCGCAGGATGGCAATGTTGATAAGAAAGTCTTTTAACTAATCATCTCTGCAACCACAGTAGTCTTCTCGGATGGTATGTAATAATGCAAATAAGTCTTTTAATAACTCCAGCAACTTCTCCACATGTTGTTCAATCCAATCTGATACATAATACTTCAATTCTGATGATTTGTACAAATCTCAAATTTTAACTTCATGCAAAGGATGTTTCCACTTAAGTAACGCAAAATGGTCGTAATCCCTTCCACGCTTCCGCTGCGCCACTCTGATTCCCTCGAAGCATAAGCTATCGCCTTTCCAGTCTGTATAAAGTACAACCCAAATCTTTCTTTTGATGCACACATGACAATTACAAGTTCACATCCATCAAGTAGGATAAAGGTCGAAACTGTAGTCAATCTATTCTTCAATTCTGCAAAACTGGTTTCACCCTTTTGCATTTCATATAAATGATACCTCCTTCGAAAGCAATTGAATCACTGGGGTTACAATTCTTGGAAATCCATCAATACTCTTTTAATAATAACCTGTCAATCCTAGAAAACAACGAAGTTCTAACCCTGTCGAAGGTTATTCCAATTGATCAGGGTCTCAATCCTCGAAAAAGTAATAACAATACCGGGCTTAAAATACAAGACCCCAAATTACCATCTTCTCGAGCCAAATTCACACTTGTTGAATTCCATTAACATTTGATTCTCACAAGACACAGGTAACATAACTTGCAATTGATTTTGAAAATCTTTCCACAACTCTGAATATACAAAGATAGCATCCATCGAGCTGACCACTAAAATATCAAAATCGGGTTTTAAAATTCTACTCATCATATTTACAACACAACCAATGCCCTTCTATAAAGTGTTTTGGATATGGGCAACCACCCTGTCTTTAAATCCATAAGAAATTCTATCGCCCTAACTGGCGGCATGCACTATTCTGATAAAAACACTTTACCAATTCTTTTACCAACATTACATGAAGTAATTCAGGTGACTTTTACCCACTTCTAATACATTATCCCATTTAACTCTCATATTATTTAAACTATACTTTTTGACATTTAATGCATATGACATAGATATCAATTAATAACTTATCCGCCTCAACTAAACACAGAGGCAATTCAACCATAGATAAGGAGACTCGCTTCTTGCGACAGTCCTCCCCAAGCACAACAACTACTTAACCAGTTCAGGTCAAGTATAACAGTAAATCACGAATTGGTATATCTACCACATCCACTGGCAATACATGCCCACATAATCACGACTACCATGATAATCAAGTATGATTCGAGGTACTCTCCCATAGGAGTAGACACCTCCAGCACATAAGGCAACTCTGAGGCAAATTATGCAAATAAAAGCAGAAATACAATGCCACATAATAATGAGGTGAATGGGGATTCATACAAGTATTGCCCCTACTTCCTGAGACAGGTAATATACTTCTAATGACAGCGGAGGAATCTATCTATCCATATTACTCACGTTTTCTTAATCTCTTGGGGTCATTCCTATTTTCTGCCATTGAACAAATTTCTGCACTAAACACTCGTCGCCAGTTATCACACACTCCCCCTTAGACTAGACTTCTACCCTTGACTTCTAACCTTAGCTCTGATACCAACTGTGAGGACTCCCCAACCCGGGACCTATAAACTCGTGTCCCAGCTGAAGGGTCCCCAAACCAACTCCTATTAAATTAAAACTTTTTATTTAAATAATTTGAACGTTGAATAAACTTTTGAAAACCAAACTATAACATGTTTTAATTTTACAACATTTCAACTGAAAATATTTATAAACTTTATACATATTTCTTTTTCTCAATTTAATAATAACCACACTTATTTCCAACTCCCAAACAGTACACATACCCTGACCCCCATAAGACTAGGGCTGTTACACGAACCAAGCCGGCTCGAGCTCGGCTCGGGCTCGGCTCGAAAAAAGCTCGAGTTCGAGTGGGCTCGAGGTGAACTCGAGCTCGAGCTCGAACCGATTTTCAAGCTCGTCATTTTTTCGAGCCGGCTCGTGTTCGGCTCGTATGTTCGACGAGCTCTGTTCGAGATCGACTCGTTTGAGCTCGACTCGGGCTCGGCTCGTTAAAAGCTCGAATAAATTTTAGTATATATATATATATATAAGTCGAAGCTCGAGCTCGGCTCGTTATAAGCTCGTTTGATTTCAGATTTTTTTCAAAAAATAAGTCGAAGCTCGAGCTCGGCTCGTTAAAAACTCGTTTGATTTCAGATTTTTTTCAAAAAATAAGTCGAAGCTCGAGCTCGGCTCGTTAAAAACTCGTTTGATTTCAGATTTTTTTCAAAAAATAAGTCGAAGCTCGAGCTCGGCTCGTTAAAACTCGAGTTCGAGCAGCTCGCGAAAAGCTCGTGAGCCAGCTCGCGAAAAGCTCGAAACTTGATTCGAGCCGAGCTCGAACATGCATTCTGGGCTCGAGCTCGAGCTCGAGAAAAGCTCGAGCTCGATATTTTTTATTCGAGCTCGATCTCGAAACTTCAAAGCTCGGCTCGGCTCGGCTCGTTTACAGCCCTACATAAGACGGTCTAACTTCTTCCCGGCCTCACCGGTCTGGTCTACCTGTCTCAGCTGAAACTAAAAAAATTAAAGGGAGAAAGGGTGAAAAAGAATCTCAGCAAGTTATTATGCATGCAGCAATATGCCAAATAAGATGCAACTCGTAAGCAAGTTGTTTCACGTCATAATTTGAATACCGTAAACACATTACATCCTCTTGGGAACACATCCTCTTGGGAAAACATCCTCTTGGGAATACATCCTCTAGGGAATACATGTATATATCCTCTTGGGAATACATGTTTATATACATCCTCTTGGGAATACATTTATATACATCCTCTAGGGAATACATGTATATACATCCTCTTGGGAATACATGTTTATATACATCCTCTTGGGAATACATTTATATACATCCTCTAGGGAATACATGTATATACATCCTCTTGGGAATACATGTTTATATACATCCTTTTGGGAATACATTTATATACATCCTCTAGGGAATACATTTATATACATATTCAAGCACATACAGTTACTTGAAATCACGTCCACACAATGAGATAACAGTATATATCATGGTATCATTACTCATGTTTATCCACATATAACATGGTACAACTACTCATGTTTATCCACATATAACATGGTACTACTACTCATGTTTAACAATATATAACCCGGTACAATTACTCATATTCAATCCTTCAAATAGTGTCACACACACACACACACACACACACACATATATATATATATATATATATATATATATATATATATATATATATATATATATATATATACACTATTGAATCAATAATAATCCAAGTATGGCATGCGAGCTCATAATCAAATCAATAATGTCGTGCAACAAGTAATTCACGTACCATTTTAACAAATAACCAAGCATAGGTAGCCACGTAGAGTTTCAATGACCTAGAAGTAGCCCTACGCATTTCCATTATAATATTACCCAACCTTCTTTCAAGTTTCGTAATCAAATACCAAGTTTCTATAAACTTTGGTTCTCAATTAACAATGGCCTCTAACCCTTTTCCAAGCAATAATTAAAGCCCTTCCCAATATCCGTTTAGTCCAAGTAAAACATGGTTGTGAAGTACTAATGTTCTACTAGTATTATAGTTAAAGAAGTACCAAATCCACACTAAATTGCTTAGGCTCTCAGTTGTCTGAAATTCATATTTTAAATCATTTCTAGGCACGACTCGTGCTACATCGCACGACTCGTGCTCAACCCCTGCACGACTACTTAGATTATCACGACTAGGGATCACGAGTCTCCAATGAAGGTCACGACTCGTGCTCCAGGGCACGAGTCATGCCCAACATCAGAATTGTTGCTTATGTTCAACATCAGCTCCATCCAAGCAACACAACCACTTCCCAACTTTCCAAAGCTGCACCAAACTAACCCAAAACCAGTTATATGCACATTTCAACACAAACCACACTCAAATCATGCCATAGCACATCTCTCTCCCATTCACCACATGACCATTCAACTATTTCATTGCCCTTTTTATGTTTATCAACCTTAAGCTTTTCCTAACCATTTCCCAAGCCAAAGAAATATGATCAACCCAGTTCAATATCACTTTTAACACATTTTAACAACAATCAAGTTAATATGCTCAACATAGAAAGGAAATCATAATAAATTACCTAAAATGGCTCTAAAATTCCCAACATTCTATTTCATCCCAACTCAATTCTCTTCCTATTTCAACCAAACCAACTTCACTAGATATATATTGAGACTATAATTATACTCCCACTTGTTAGAACATGGATTAATTAATATGTGTTATTTAATTTCATTTGTTATAATCATTTAATAATGTTAAAGTATAGACAAAATGTGTAGAATTCCATTAGGTGTAAGTACCATTAAATGATGGGCATAATGGTAACTTCACACCATCATCTTTATGAAAGGGTGTAGTCCCTAAATGAAGTGCCCCTTGGATTCCTATATAAAGGCCTATCCATCAAGCCTATGAATCTACAAGTTACATCATTTCTCATTCAGTCAAAACTCTTCCTAAGTAATTGAAGATTAAAGAGATTAAGGGCACTTATCATTTAGAAGATCTACTCTTCCCTACTTTCTCATTTATTCAAGAACAAGATCAAGAACACAATCATGAAATTACAAGGTACACGCTTCCGTATTATTCTTCTTCTTCTTCTCCTTCTCTTCTTAATCTAGTTGTGAGTCGGTTCATGGTTAATGGATCGTTAATGTTCCAACAATTGGTATCAGAGCCTGCTCATATACTAGATTGAGTTTGAAATAGAGCCTTGTGCTTTAATTTATTTCATATTTGTAATCCTTGTGTGATTTCATTTGGTTTTGTTCTTGTACATAATACTCATTTGTCTAAGAGTATTATGTTCATAACTTCATTCTATTTCTGAATTTTGGTTTTACTCAAAAGGCTTTCAATCCTTAATGTAAGATTATCCCATTTTTGAACATAGCCACCATCCTTGGATGCGTTGTGAGTTTGTTCATATGCATAGCCACGCATTTTTTTAATGTGTTGTGAGTATGCGGATCTACTTACTTTGGTTGAAAATTGAGTCACCATTAAATTAAGAACTTCATTCAATTTCTGGCAATAATGGTAAGATCAAGTTTTAAGAGACACAATGGTTCATACAAGATTACCCCATTTACATACATAGCCAACATCATGTGTTTGGAGTGTGTAAATCTAGGTTTACTTGTTTGAATCATGTTAATTAAAGTGCAAAATTGTCCCATTTTCATAGCCAATAATTATAATGCATTAAAAGGGAAATTTGGTTGGAAAACTGTTCATAAAAGGGTTTAAAATTAGTGACTGTTCGTAATTCTGGGCATTGGGGACGAGTCGTCCCGTGGGGGACGAGTCGTGCCCATCAATTTTCTGGAATGGGACCTTTCTGATTCAGGCGTCCCCCTTATAGGGACGAGTCGTCCCCTTTGAAATTCCAGAATAGGTTGCTTCTGATTCATCCGTCCCTCCTTCATGGACGAGTCGTCCCCTTAGGGACGAGTCGTACCCTAAGGGACGAGTCGTCCGAGAGAGACTTCGCCTCAAATTTTTTCCAGAATTTTGATAATTTATTGATAAAATATGATATCTGGACACCAAATCACGCCTGATTGGCGGTTCTTGGAGTTGTTAAACTTTAAGAATGGACGGGTAGAACAAAAGGATATTGTCTTTTATTAATAAATTTTCGTTGTTTTCTTACTCCTTTAAAGTTCCAAATTTACCTTAAGGCCTTATGTTTCCGATTAATTATATCCTTAACTTTTTGGACAAAATTAACATGCTTGTTTCCCAAAGGAGACCTTGTTGATTGAATTCAAACTTGTTAAAAGATGAATGCAAATATTGATATGTGATAACATGCTTGTTTCCCAAAGGAGACCTTGTTGTTGACTAAGTATTTGCATTCATGGGTAATAATTGAAATTAAACTTTTGGTCATTTTAAATGCTGTGAACCATCCCAAAGGAAGGCGGGTGTTTAAAGTGAATTGTTTATATTCTTTATTGCCGGGGAACAAGTACCTTAAACTTTAGGACACTTTTTGTACTTGATCCGGCCCAAAGGAAGGCAAGTATTTAAAGTGTGTTGTTTAAGCTATTTGTTTACCCTAAGATAAATCAAATTGTGAGTCAATTCGCAATCCAAAGATTAGTCTTGATGTCATATTGATTATCTTTTATTATGATGGAATTCATTTTGATATAATTAATCATTGTGTAGTTTCTTATATATGTTTTGTTTCATTCTTGTTCTTCTCATTCAGATTTGATTAATGCTTCATCCATAACTACTGCTATAAATGATGTACCTTTGCTTACTGGGACTAAACTTAAAACTTGGAAAAATAATATAACGATGATCTTAGGCAATATGGACATCGATCACGCATTAGGGGAATCAAGTCCCGTTGCTCTCACTAAAGGAAATACCGTTGTAGAACGGAAAAATGTTGAGCAATGGGAACGGTCCAACCGCGTGAGTCTAATGATCATGGAAATTGCAGTTTCAGAGACATTTTTGGACAATGTCTCTGAGATCGAAAATGCTGAGATTTTTCTTGAATTCTTGTGAAAACTTATTTCCATTCGATACAAGGGTGAAGAAAATCTTAGGGAGTACATTATTGAATTATTTCATCTTTCGATCAAACTAAAGGCACTTAAGTTAGAGATTTCGGAAGATTTGCTCGTGCACTTAGTTTTGATCTATCTTCCTCCTCAATTTGGTCCTTTTGAAGTGACCTATAAATGTCAAAAGAAAAAGTGGAATATTAATGGATTACTTTCACATATGACATTAGAGGAAGATAGGATGAAATATCTTAAATTAGAAAGTACTCACTCAACATTTACTTCTTCTCGTGGAATTAAGAGAAGAAGGAAGGAAATTACGGTTGCAAGTAAGAAGCATAAGGGATCATTTAAGGATCATAAAGTCAAGAAATGCTTCTTTTGCAAGGACCTTACTCGCATGAAGAACGACTACCATAAATATCGCGAATGGCGAATTCAGGATGGTATGTCATTTGGTCTTGTTTGTACTAAGGCAAATTTGGTTTCAATTCCTTACTATACATAGTGGTTGTATTTGGTGCAACAACTCACATTAGTTCATGTATGCAGGGTTGCCTGAATTACCGAATCCCCAGTGAAGATGAGAAATACATCTATATGGAAGCTGGAAATCCGGTTGAAGTTATAGGCATAGGGATTTTTGTTAAGTACTGGATATTATTTTGTATTAAATAATACATTTATTGTACCGTCATTTAGACGGAATTTGATATCAGTCACAGTATTAGATCGGGAAGGTTATTCCCGTTCATTTGGTAATAATAAATGTGATCTTATTTTCAATTCCGAAGTTGTCGGTATTAGTACTTTATCTTAACAATGACAATTTTATTTACTTCAAACAGTAAGTACTATTAATGAGTCCCATAATAATGAAACCAAAACTAAAGGCACTAAGCAAAAGTTATCAAGTGAAAATTCTTGTATTCTATGGCATAGGCGTTTGGGTCATATCTCTAAAGGGAGAATTGATAAAGCTTATGTCGGAGAGAATTCTGAAAACAACTTGATACTCCAGATAAAACTTTTGCATTAAGTGTTTTAAAGAATAAATTTACAAACATTAAAGGAAATAGAATTTTGAGAGTATCAAACGTCTTGGAACTAATTCATATGGACATTTGTGGACCATTCATTAACCCTTCATGGAATGGTCAACAATATTTCATTACGTTCATGGATGATTACTCTCGTTATGGATACATTATTTTCTTCATGTAAAGTTTCAATCATTGGTCGTTTTCAAGTCTTTTAAGGCATAAGAAAGACTATTAAGAACGTTAAATCCGATCATGGTAGTGAAAACTACGAACGGTATAACGTATTGGGTGAATAACGTCCGGTCCTTTATATTCGCTATTTTGAAGAGTGTAGGATTGTCCTCACTACACCATGCCGGGTAAACCTAGCATAGTATATTGGAGAGACATAAATCCTTAAGGATATGGTAAGAAGTATGTTTTCTTGTACTTCTTTACCTCACTCATTATGGGCGAAGCATTAAAAACCGCAGCTTATATTCTCAATAGAGCACCTTCAAAAGCTATCGACAAAACCCCTTATGAGTTATGGACGAATAAGAAACCGTCCTTAAATCATCTTCATTTATGGGGGTGTCCAGCAGATGCTAGACCTTATAAGGTCTAATGAGGGCAACCGGACCTAAATACCGTTAGTAGCTATTTTGTAGGGTATGCCGAGAGATCTAGGGGATATAAATTTTATGACCCGAAAACTAGAACATTTTTCGAGATCTGGCAATGTTAGGTTCCTTGAGGATGTTGAATTTAGTGGGAGAAATAGTAATGTTTTTGAATTTGAAGAGTTAGAGGAACCACTCTATGTTCCTCAAACTTTAGTTCCTGTTGGAAATCAAGTAATTGTACCTGAAATTCAACAAAGAACATACAATTCAAATTAATATAGAGACTCCCGTAAATAACGGACAACATGGAAATGTTGGACATGAGGAAATTCAACAACCTCAAAATGAGGATGAACCAGTGCTCTTGAGGAGATCTACTAGAGAAAGAAGAAGTTATATTTCGGATATTTATGATATGTATCTTGCGGAGAATTAGGACACCTTAGGTTTAGTGGGAGATGATCTAATCACCTTCCATGAAGCCATTAATAGTCCTAATTCTCATAAGTGGATCAATGCCATCAATGAGGAGTTAAAATCAATGAAAGACAATGACATTTGGGATCTTGTCCCATTACCTGAAGGTGTAAAACCTATTGGTTATAAATTGATATTTAAAACCAAAAGGGATTAGCAAGGTAATATGGAAAGATATAAGGCACGTCTTGTTACTAAATGATTTACTCAAAAGGAAGGCATTGATTATAAAAAAACATTTTTTCTGATATCTTCTAAAACCTCTCTTATGATCATTATGGCATTAATGGCACATTATGATCTTAAGCTTCATCAAATGGATGTTAAGACAGCTTTTCTCAATGGTAACATTGAGGAAACTATCTATATGAAGAAATCAGAAATGGTGACTAATTCGGATCAAACTAGTCAACTGGTTTGTAAACTTAAGAAATCCATTTATGGGCTTAAGCCAGCATCTCGTCAATGGTACTTAAAATTTAACCAAGTTATTCTTTCATTTGGCTTTGAAATGAATCTTGGTGAAGATTGTGTGTACCATAAGTTCAGTGGGAGTAGATTTATAATTCTGGTCTTTATGTGGATGATATTTGGATAATATTTTTTCATGCTAGTAATGATAAGGACCTTCTAAAAGAAACTAAGAAATTTCTCAAACAAATTTGAGATGAAAGATCTTGGTAAGACATCTTTTGTATTGGGAATCCAAATTCATCGTGATCATTCACGAGGTATTTTGGGATTATCACAAAAGAGCTATATAGAGAAGGTATTACAAAGGTTTAGCATGGAAAATTGTAAACCACATGACACCCCTATCTCTAAGGGAGATAAATTCAGTTTAAAGCAATGTCCTAAAATTAATTTTGAAATCCAAGTATATGGAAAATATCCCTTATGCACCGGCAGAGGAAGCTTAATGTATGCGCAAGTCCGTACTCGTACATGCACCTTGTATTTATTATTTGGATGCTTGATCAATACCAAAGCAATTCGTAAAGAAGAATATTAAATCGCATCCAAAAGAATGATGAAGTACCTATAAAACATTAAACTACATGCTTATGTATATAAAATCGGATCATTTTGAGATCATTAAGTATTCCGATTATGTTTTAGTGGATGCAAAGATGTCGAAAGACATCATATGGTTATGTCTCTTGTTGAAGAGAAATAAATATAAAATGAACAAATAGATATACAACTTATAGGATCAAACTCCATGTTATTGGATCCATTTTGTAAAGCGTAATCTCTTTTGATGTTTCACGAGCATACTGCTCATATGGGTGAAACAATTTTGATAATGCTTAAATCAAGTGGGAGTTTGTGTTGTTTTCTATTTCTTTGTGTTGTTTTTATTTATATTGATCTCATTTGGTTAAGTAGGACTAGTTGGAGAATATATATATGCGTTCTTCATATATATTCATTAATATTCCATGCTACATATCTATACTTAATCTATGTCATTTAGTTGAATATATATATGTGATTAATGTGGGTCTAGTTGCGAATCAATTACAACGACTGCCCCTTTAGTCCCTATACTTATAAGACTAATGGACGGGATTGTGTTGAATGACAATAAACGTGCACATAAGGGTTGTCATTCATGTTATAAATGATTAAGGAATTTATTTAGTAAAAGATACATATTAATATTAATCCAAGTGGGAGATTGTTAGAACATGGATTAATTAATATGTGTTATTTAATTTCATTTGTTATAATCATTTAATAATGTTAAAGTATAGACAAAATGTGTAGAATTCCATTAGGTGTAAGTACCATTAAATGATGGGCATAATGATAACTTCACACCATCATCTTTATGAAAGGGTGTAGTCCCTAAATGAAGTGCCCCTTGGATTCCTATATAAAGGCCTATCCATCAAGCCTATGAATCTACAAGTTACATCATTTCTCATTCAGTCAAAACTCTTCCTAAGTAATTGAAGATTAAAGAGATTAAGGGCACTTATCATTTAGAAGATCTACTCTTCCCTACTTTCTCATTTATTCAAGAACAAGATCAAGAACACAATCATGAAATTACAAGGTACACGCTTCTGTATTATTCTTCTTCTTCTTCTCCTTCTCTTCTTAATCTAGTTGTGAGTCGGTTCATGGTTAATGGATCGTTAATGTTCCAACACCACTGCCATGTAACATATTTATATTTAACAACCATATCATTTTCATTCCTAGGTGCCATTTTAAATCAACCACCCAATTTCTTCCATAATTTCTACATTTTACGAAACATACAACCATACTCCCTTCACCATATATAAACTTTATAATCCCCTTTTCAGTCACTAACCCATATTTTACCCAACCATTACTTTACTCATTTCCAACCCATTCTCCTCATTTCCAAAAGCAAATCAAATGGTCAAAAGCCAATCAAATGGTCAAATTTACCAATAATCATTTATATGGAGCTAATAGCATTATAAACATAATTAACAACAATTACCAACTTGGCCATTAATCCTTATTCTCAACCCTTTTCTCTATTTTTCCCAAAACCTTATTCCATCATTTCAAAATCCAAATAATCATATCAAAATTATCAAAACTCACTTATAACAGCATAACATCATCATTATATATATTATGGACAGTTATAGAACGGAATCATAATAACTTACTTAAAAATGTGCCGAAATAAAATGACGATCTGATCGGCTCTAAATGCTCTTCTCGATTTCCTGATCGCTCCTGCGCCGTGGAATGAACTGGAAGAGTAGAGAAGTTGGAGTATTTATTTTAATCAAATTTACATTTTGGCCCTCCAAGATTTAGGTTATCTCAATTAACTTTCTTAAGGTTCCAATTACATCTAGGCCCCCTCAAACTTTTGTAAAGCCTTTTTATTTATTACTTTCAATATTATAACTTTACTACAAAATCCCCATTTATTCCACTTAGGCATTAAATAATTAAAATTAATTTATTAGCATCACTAAAATGTCAAATCAATTATTAAAATATTAAAACTAACACTACCAGAAACAGGTGTTTTAGCGACGGAATTATCAGCGACGGACTCATTTCGTCGCTAAATAGCGGCGGAATATAAGCTTTAGCGTCGGAATTATTTTGGCGTCAAATTTAGCGACGGAATTTAATTCCGCCGCTAAATTCCGCCGCTAAAACGAATATTCCTCGAATATTCGTTTAATTACCGCCACTATTTTCGCGGTTGATTTACCGACGAAATATTCCACCGCTAAATCTTTATCAGCGACGGAATTATTCCGACGGTGGAAATATATCATTTTTTATTTTTTTTATTTAACAGCGTCGGAAATATTCCGACGGTGAAATTAAAATATATATATATTTTTTTTTTGGAATATTACACCGACGGAATATTTCCGCCGCTGAATAATTATTTTTTTTTAATTTATCAGCGTCGGAAATATTCCGAAGGTGAAATTAAATGTTTTTTTTTTGATTAAACACCGACGGAATATTTCCGCCGCTGATAAGTTAATATTTTTTTATTTATCAGCGACGGAAATATTCCGTTGCTGAAAATAAAATGAAATTTTTGTTTATTTTTAGAACTAAATAACAAAATAACAAACTAAAAAACATTAAAATATCATAAATATTTATGATATTTTTGAAAAAATAAATAAATCATAAATATTTATTAATTTTAATTTAATAAATATCATTATTTTTTTATGTAAAATATGAAAGTTATTTTAAATTTCTCTCATAAAAATAAACATGAGTCAATAAATATTATTTTTGAAAAAATAAATACCACATAAATATTTATTAATTTTAATTTAATAAATATCATTCTTTATAATTATATAAAACATGAAAATTATTTTAAATTACACTAAAAAAATAAATATGAGTCAATAAATACCCTATACCCTATACCCTATACACTATACACTATACCCTATACACTATACACTATACCCTATACACTATACCCTATACACTATACCCTATACCCTATACACTATACACTATACACTATACCCTATACACTATACCCTATACCCTATACCCTATACCCTATACACTATACCCTATACCCTATACACTATACCCTATACACTATACCATATACCCTATACCCTATACACTATACCCTATACCCTATACACTATACCCTATACCCTATACCCTATACCCTATACACTATACACTATACCCTATACACTATACCCTATACACTATACCTTATACCCTATACCCTATACCCTATACCCTATACCCTATACCCTATACACTATACAATATACCCTATACAATATACCCTATACCCTATACCCTATACCCTATACCCTATACCCTATACCCTATACCCTATACATTATACCCTATACCCTATACCCTATACCCTATACCCTATACACTATACCCTATACACTATACCCTATACCCTATACCCTATACCCTATACCCTATACACTATACCCTATACCCTATACACTATACCCTATACACTATACACTATACACTATACACTATACCCTATACCCTATACCCTATACCCTATACCCTATACCCTATACCCTATACATTATACCCTATACCCTATACCCTATACCCTATACCCTATACCCTATACCCTATACCCTATACCCTATACACTATACACTATACCCTATACACTATACACTATACACTATACACTATACACTATACACTATACACTATACCCTATACCCTATACGCTATACCCTATACCCTATACCATATACACTATACCCTATACACTATACCATATACCCTATACCCTATACCCTATACCCTATAACCTATACACTATACACTATACCCTATACACTATACCCTATACACTATACACTATACAATATACCCTATACCCTATACCCTATACCCTATACACTATACACTATACCCTATACCCTATACACTATACCCTATACCCTATACCCTATACCCTATACCCTATACCCTATACCCTATACCTTATACCCTATACACTATACCCTATACAATATACCCTATACCCTATATCCTATACACTATACCCTATATCCCTATACCCTATACCCTATACCCTATACCCTATACCCTATACCCTATACACTATACTCTATACACTATACACTATACCCTATACACTATACACTATACACTATACACTAATTAATCCTAAACCCTAACCCCTAACCCCTAAACCCTAAACCCTTATAAACCCTAACCCCTAAACCCTAACCCCTGCAATGTAAGGGTACTGGAGAAACTATCAATGACAAGGACCGCTGCCCATAATGCAAGGGCGAAAAGGTTGTACAGGAGAAGAAGGTCTTGGAAGTCGTTTTGGAGAAGGGTATGCAAAATGGACAGAAAATTACATTCCCAGGAGAAGCCGATGAAGCTCCTAACACTCTTACTGGAGACATAGTCTTTGTAATACAACAGAAAGAGCACCCAAAGTTCAAGCGAAAGGGTGATGACAGGGCAAATTAGACATCCACTTCTCGGTCGACTTCCCAGATTCCTTGACTTCCGAACAATGCAAGGCCCTAGAGGGTGTGCTGCCTCTTAAGCCTTCATCGCAGATGACAGATATGGAGCTTGATGAGTGCGAGGAGACAACCCTTCACGATGTCAACATTGAAGATGAGATGCGCAGAAAATAACAGGCGGCGCATGAAGCTTACGATGAAGATGATGACATGCACGGTGGTGGGGGCCAGAAAGTGCAGCCAGTGCTCAAGAAGCAATGATGTGGGTCTTTGTTTTCTGGATATCTTAGTTATGACTTATGAGACAATAATCTCCAGAGTGTTGTCTAATAGTTGGTTAGTTCCTAGTTTTGGACTAATCTTGTTTTTGTTTTATTTTGGATAAAAAAATTAAAATTGTATGCAATTTACAATTTTTGGGAATAGCTCCAAGAACCCTTGCAATTCTTATATATATGGTCATTGTTTCTATTTAAAAAAAAAACCTAACCACTAAACCCTAACCCCTAACCCCTAAACCCTAAACCCTAAACCCTAAACCCTAACCCCTAAACCCTAAACCCTAAATCCTAACCCCTAACCCCTAAACCCTAAACCCTAACCCCTAAACCCTAAATCCTAACCCCTAAACCCTAAACCCTAAATCCTAACCCCTAACCCCTAAACCCTAAACCCTAAACCCTAAATCCTAACCCCTAACCCCTAAAGACAACGAAAAAGCTCGAAAGGACCTTAAGGAAATCTGTAAGCGGCCGGCCTTAGACTTGGTATACGTCAATGGTAAACCAGTTAGACCGATGGCTCAATACGTGCTTACAAAGGAAAAGAAGCTCCTCCTCCTGAAATGGCTCAAGGATTTAAGGCTTCCGTGATGGTTACGCGTCTAACATTGGTAATCGTGTCAATGTAGAGGAGGGAAAGTGCAGGGTTTGAAGAGTCACGATTGCCACGTTTGGCCGGATAGGCTACTTCCGATTGCTCTCGGGGTCTCTTGCCCGAAAATATCCGGGGTGGCGTTAACAGAGTTAAGTGAGTTTTTCCGAGCGTTAACATCGACCACACTGCGTGTTGATCACATGAAAAAGCTTGAGGAGAGCATCATAGTGACTTTGTGCAAACTTGAGAAGATATTTCCTCCTTCATTCTTTGATTCTATGGAGCATTTACCGGTCCACTTGGCATACGAAGCTAGAGTCGGTGGTCCAAATTCAATACGTATGGATGTATCCATTTGAGAGGCAATTGAATTTATTCTATTTCTAAATAATTTGAGCGTTAACAATATACCTTCTTTAACATTATTTATGTTTTAATCTACGAATGACTTTTAGGTATCTAGGCCAATTGAAAAGGAAGATGAGCAATAGGGCCATGGTCGAGGCCTCAATTTCAGAGGCTGTTATCATAGATGAGATTGTTGCCTTTGTCGGAACATATTTTCCTCCTGATGTTGATACGAGATTGACTAGGGTTGGCTGCAATTACGATGGTGGTTTTTCGTCTAAGGGAAACATCTCTGTATTTTCATCCCCTAGTCGGTTCCTCGGCAAACGGGTTGGTACGCGTACGTTAACCGCTAAAGAGTTTGCCGCGGTCGAAACGTATGTTCTTCTTAACTGCGACGAGGTTGGGGAATATATCAAGTAAGTCATTGATGTTATGTTTACGCCTCGTAGATTAAATTATGCATGTTTAATTACCTGCATATGAAATGCCTTGTTTAACCCTATTGCAGAATGTTTGAAGATTTAGCTCAGATTTATCTCCGTAACTCATCGCAACTAGGACAAAGAAAGAGAATTTCCAAACCGGCTAAGGAAATATGTAAATATTTCTGTTTCATTCAAATTTATTCTATACACTTCTTTAAACATTCAATCTTAAAATTGTATTAAATTGGTTACAATATTGTCTTATATAGATAGCCGAACATCCGGTGATGCCAAAGCTGCGAGGTTAAGACATTTAGCATCATCTCTGTAATTGAACGTTCATTTATACAACGGTTATTTCGTGAATGGCTATGTGTTTCATACCAAAGCTTACGGGGGATCTAAATTGACGTGGAATAGCGGTGTGAAGCTTAAAGGAAACCTTGATTATTATGGCGTCCCGAAAGAAGTAGTCGAGGTGGAGTATTTGGGTAGAAACAAAGGTTGTCTTGTTCAATTGTGATTGGCGGGATGCCGTGCGAGGTGTTAAGAAGCACGCCATATTTGACCTCGTCGATGTAAAGGACTCGTCCGTACATAATGGCGACGACGTCTTCATCTTAGCATCTCAAGCACAACAGTATACATGACTCCCTACCCTCGTCTGCGACCCGACGGATGGTGGGCTGTCTGGATGACCAAGGCTAGGAGCATGATTGATAACCTACCCTCGTCGACAACTACAGAGTCGTCATTAGAAACACCCTATCAAGAGGATGAAATGCCAGTGCCACCTAACGTTTCATCAGCAAATCATCCATTAGATGATGTCACTCATATTCCTCAAAATGTTGATGAACCCGAGGAGGATATCTTACCAGTGAATTTGCCAACTCCTCCGCCTCGTTCAGGTCATCTCGCGCACATTGATATTGATAAATCAGAGGAAGAGGAAGAGGAAGAGGAAGAGGAACCAGAGTTTGATTCATCAGAGTCCGAAGACGAAGATGAAGAACTCGAGTTTTGTAGTAATTCGTAGTCCAAATGATGATGATGGGGACGAAGATTAATAATAGTTTAAACTTTAAAATTGTATTGTGAATGCTTTAGATTATTAGAACTTTAAAGTTTTATATGTATTGTGAATGCTTTAGATTATTAGAACTTTAAAGTTTCATATGTATTGTGAATGCTTTAGATTATTTTTAATATCCGTCGTTTTATATATATTGTGAATGCTTTAGATTATTAGAACTTTAAAGTTTTATATGTATTGTGAATGCTTTATATTATTAATAGTTTAAAGTTTTATATGTATTGTGAATGCTTTAGATTATTAGAACTTTAAAGTTTTAGATGTATTGTGAATATATTGTTTTCTATTGTTAAAGTTGTATATTTTAATATTTTTACTGTAATACATCAGATATGAGTTCTAGTAGAAAGGGTAAGGGTAAGATTAAGACTAAGCCCATCTACACATTGATCACTGGGACGCAACCGTCCCGATTCGGTACCGATGATGTCGACCCTTCACGCAGTAGTACTAGCTCCACCTCTGGGGCCGGTACTCAGACTACTGTCGATTCTGATGGGAGGATATTTGTCCGGATATCGCCACATTATGACCAGTAAGTAACTCTTCATTAATTTGATATAAGTTGGTTCCTTTTTGTTTTATATATAATTCATTATTTAAGTTAAAATGTTATTGTATAAATATACTTGGCAGGTTTGTAGGTGGATACCCCACCACAGGGACTAAGATCGGGCAATACTGGCGGTCTCGGAAAATGACCGAGTTTTGGCCCAACTGGAAAAAATTGCCACCGAGGCAGAAGGATGATGCATGGGAGGAGTTTAGGTAATGTGTTAATGGTTTTTATTTAAAACTTAAATGTTAGTTTGTTATTAAAATGTTATAATTAATAATGATTATACTCTTTTAGTTTTGTAATGTTATCATTATATGTTGTAGGCTAAATATTATTGGGCGTCAGACATCACCGAGGCGATGGCTAGATATGTTTTCGATGAGCAGGCTCACAAGCTATTTAAGGATTTTATTTGTAACATATTTATCTATCCTTAATTAGTTTAATTAACAATGATTATACTCTTTTAATTTTATAATGTCATCATTATATGTTTACGAGATATTCATATTTTTTATAGGTACCACGAAGAGAAATTATTATACTAATCGGCTCGCGGCGGGACAACAGCCCTCGACACCTACTTATATGACCGATGAGGTGTTTTGTCAATTTTGCGAATATTGGGGGTCGGATGCGGCGAAGGCTATATCCGAACAGGCTAAGGCCAATAGAGCAGGCTCCTCGGGGTCGGCGGCGATGCATACCATGTGGACGCTCACGGTCGCCGAGCATCACGACCGCATGGTATGTATGTTAGTTTAAATGTAGTAGTGTATGCATGCTTTTAAATAGGTTTATGTACGTATGTTAGCTGGGAGCCATGTTGATGCTATGAAATCCATGGTTTTAGTGTAAATGTAGTGTATGCATGCTTTTAAATCGCCTTAAATGTTGCATTTATACAATTTCAAAGTAATAATCTCGCTTATTTTATTTATAGGAAAGGGAGCATGGTCCGAATATCGCTTTGTGGATGTTTACGCTAGAACCCATCTTCGGAATCCTACGGCGCCCGATCAACCTCCGCAATGGGTTGATGATCGCTTCCGCTAATGCCTTTGTAAGTAAACTATCATTAAATGACTTGATTTTGAATATGTAAATTTATTTATGCCCCTTACATTGTGTATATGATTATAATTGTTTGTTTTATTTTGACAGGCTGCATATCAAGCCGCCGTTGTTCCCGAAGGAACGCCTCCCGGCGAGCCCGTCCCCTTCGTTCCTGATGTTTGGCACGAGGTCACCTCTGAGGGACATCCAAAGAGAGGAGCCCGAGTGTTAGGGATGGGGGATTACGGGCGGCAATGCCCGTCGACCAGCCGTCGGCGAAATGTTGACTCCGCCCACGTTTCATGATCCGAGGGTCGACACTGGAGGCTGCGTTGGAGGAGGAGAGACGCGAGCGGGCAAAGCTTGCGGAGGCTCATGCGGAGACTCAAAGACAATTGGCGCTGTTGATGGCTCATATCGGCCAGGACTTCCAGGGTAATACCCGGCCGCCCCCGAGTTGATTACAGACTATTTTAGACTTGTTTGTACTATTTTTTACTCGTTTGTAAACATTTGAGACATTTGGTACCCGCGGGAGCCCCTCCCCGCCCTCTCCCCCCTCCCCCGCCCTCCCCCCCCTCTCCCCCCTCTCCCCCCTCTCCCGATTTGGTACGGTGATATTTAGATTTTATTTGGTACGTTGATTTTTGATTTTTAGTTTTTATAGTTTTAGTTTTATAAATTGAAATGTTATATCAGGTACAAAAAATTTTGGTTTATTGATATTTTAAATTATTTTTTTTAATTTATTTCAGAATCAGCGACGGAAATTTCCGTCGCTGAAATTAATTTCAGCGAATTTAATTTTTGATTATAGCGGCGGAAATTCCGTGTTGAAATAAAAATTAATTAAAATAAATTAATTTCAGCGGCGGAATTTTCCGTCTCTGAAATTAATTTATTTTAATTAATTTTTATTTCAGCGACGGAATTTCCGCCGCTATAATCATTTAATTTTTATTTAATTTTTTATTTCAGCGACGGAATTTTCCGTCGGATTAATGATTCTCACGCCGGAGGGTTTTTGGGGGGAAAATCCCCCCACCCTAACGGTGTTTTCTCTTGTAGGTCCCACATTATTTAGGACCTCGAAGAGCGTGTTCATCCGGATCGGCCACCGTTGCTACCCCGGTCAGTCCCTGTGCAACCATTTTTTATGGCAGCATCAGTTGGTTCCATTGCCGGGACTGACTTTTTCCGGCGGATCGTGCCGGAATAGAGGAGCCAATTGTATCAACTAGGCTGCAACAGTAGGGGGTTGGGCAACGGAGATCTGAGGATTTTTTAGCAGAGCTGTTTAGTGGAAGTGTAAGGGAGATTTTTGTGGGTCTTGGTTTATCTTGGTGGCCAAAGTGTAGAGCAAAAAATATGTCCAAATCAGTATCCAGAGCTGATAACATTCACCGGAAAAAATGGAGGGGTCAGGGCTGGTTGTGTGCCGGAAGTCGAAGGTCACCGAAAAATTAAAGAGTAAGACGGAGGTAGCAGAGCAGTAACATCAGGGTTTAGAAAGGAGGGGTAGAACCAGATCTGGGAATAGATGCGACCGTCGCCGGAGAAGACGGGTTCGTTCGCCGGAAAAGTTAGAAAGAGAAAATGAACAGTGATGAACAGTGATCGGGGATACGTGTCAACGGGAGAGCGGCCTTGTCCGACGCGTGTCAATTAGCTGGCCACGTTATCCAGCACGTGTCAGTTCCTAGAGACGGTTCATCCCAGCAGCCACACCTGTTGGATGTCGCCGGATTAGTAAGAGTCGCCGGGAAAATGGAAGTCGAATGAAGAGTAGAATTCAAATAAAGTATGGAGGCATTGACGGATCAACGAGAAACGAAGGGCGAAATCAACTGAGTAAAATCGTAAATTGAAGGCGGAAATTGCAAAGTCCATGTCGCTTAAAGAGAAATCGAGGTACCTTGAAGCCGCCGGTCGGGAGAGGGCGCCGGTGGAGGAAGAAGTCGCAGATGGTAGAAGTGACCGATGCTTGATGTCACCGGGAAGAGGGTTGATTGTCGCCTTGGGTTGTTTTGAACTGAGAAGCCGCCGTTCATGTCGCTGGCGATAGAGGCGGCTGTTGATGCCGCCGGTGGGAATGAAAGCACCTGGAAATTGCAAAGGTTTGTTGTCGCCGTTCGGAGTTGCCGTCATTTGGGGTTGTCGCCTGCCGGAATGTCTTGAGGCCGTCGTATGAGGTTGTCGGTGAGGGGGAGTCACGGATGTTGGTGGATTCTCAGCCACCAATTATCTTGATGAGTCAGCTGGTAGGTCATTTTTTGGGGGCATTAGTCTCGTTAACTTGGAGGTTATATCAAGGATCGGCCGTTAAGAAGTTCGTTAATTCTTTGACGGATTTCGTCAGAATCGAGCAAATCTCCATCAGGTCGCTTCTTTCCATCTTTGTCATTTATAATGAATAAATGCTTAACAGTACATGCTTAGTAAATTAATAACAAGTATATGCAAAGACGTTTTTAATAAAGATATGTATATGTTTTGAATATGTGTACCATGTTAAATCGATGCTTTAACTTGATATATTACTCGAGCGATATTAAAGCATGCGTGTCTAATTCTCTAAATGTCGTAAGGTGGAAAAATATTTTGGGCTACTTGCTCTAGTAATTGTTAGATGGAAAGGAAAGGGAAGTAAAGCACGAGGAAAATAGTGTGCCAATGAATATATGATTAGAAATTCTGGTGCGTAGTAAAGTCAAAAATGCTCTCTATTTACTATGCTAACTTAATAGAATAAATCGGCTTAATGCGTTACTTGCCTAATTCCTGCTCCTAATAAGAGATAATTGGATATAGAAACTTGAATATGAATGATTATAATCTAGCGGGAATAAGCTCCGTGAAATGGTTGAAGTTTATTTTGAAATAATGTTTTGATAATTGGCAATTTCATATGAAAAGAATAGAAAGAAGTGCTTGGCGACATATGAAAAATTATGTTTAGGTCTATATTCAAGATAGTTTGCCAAAATCACCCTTATGTTTTTAATGATGTATTCTTGGTTAAGAAATAGCGAATTGCATGCCTTCTTGGAGTATTTTTTATCTTCTGGGCAGTGAGTTTGGTTCAGGAAGGGGGAAGCCGCAGGAGATAAAGATTGTCGGCCAAATAAATCAGGTCAACTCTTCCTTTTTTCATGACAGTCTTTACTTTGGTAAAATGAAAAGTAGAAAAAATGGTATTGCTATTTGTTGGGCTAAGTATTTGAGACAGGAAAACTGGATGAAGAAAGTTAAAAGTTAATGGGAAGAACAAGCGTGTGACAGCCTTGGTGTTGAATCCATCCGGAATATCATCAACCTTCGTCAGGTCGTCTCTTCCCATCTTTTCTGTTCATGTTAAATGACTTTTACATGAAATCGTTGTGTGAGAATACGAACGCTTGTTTAGAAATGTTGTTACATAACAAAATTAAATGTGTTATGTGCTATTGACCTAACTTGCTTGCCTCCCTAAGTCAGTAAAAGGAGATAATGAGTGACTAAAGTTTTGTTGATTAGAAATATGCATGGCAGAAAATAAAAATGGTTAATGGGTACCTGGAAAAATTAAAAGTGTTCTCTGTTCACTATGCTTACGTGGTAAAATGGGTTGGCTTTAAAATAATTCCTTTAGACAAAATCTGAAAGTATATTAAAGATGACTAGAATATGAAATTCTTAAAAGATTGTCTTGGGTTTTATTTGATCTCGGGGATATGAAGTATTATTTTTAATGGAGTTATTTGAGTTAGCAATCATCGTTTAGGAGGGGATTGTGAAAATAAATGCTCACAGTAAGGTATTGATTAATTAAACCTATAAGTCAAATTGCGAAATGTGAGAAATATTTAAGTGTGGCGACTTTTTATAAATTGATAAAGCATAGGTAATGATGTATGCGTGAAAATGCTAAGTATCGACATCTATTAAGAAAGAAAATAATGGTGAATTTAGTATGAATGAGACAAAATTAATATAACTGGAATATATGGAGTTTATGATTCATCTATGAAATTGATTATGTGATATTATGATTGCAAAATGTTGTCGTTATGATGAGAGATATGCTTGGCCGCTAATGTGGAGCGTGCCTTATAAATATGAAGATATAAGATCAATAGCGTAATGTTAATGTGCATGATTCATATACGGATTTTTAATATGCCCCTCAGAACGTGTAATATGATGTGAGAGCACTTGTTGCTATTTGCTAAAAATGAATGCATATGCATTAGTATTATCTTGTTGCAGCATGTTCACACCAATCTTTAGACAGTAACCTAACTTGTTTGTTTAATTATGAAAGTCGTCAAGTTAGCAAAATATGGATCTTGATCGAATTTAATGTAAAAGAGGTATGGCGCAAGAAAAATGATATTTCATAAAGTAAAATATGTGAGTTTTATGCTATGTGTCTATGTGCAAAATTGCGTCAGAATTGTGAAAAGATATGCTATATCGAATGAAAATGAAAGTGTTGTGACATATGGGAACGTTGACCTGCTACATGTTTGGGATCGTGAAATGATGGATAGTGAATAATGGCAGTCGCGATAATATGTTTGAAATAATAATGTGCTCAGTAAAATGTGAAAGATAGTAGTGGATCATTATTTCTCTCATTTGTATAAAAGTTGCATAATATTTGCTTATTGTGTTAAATATAAAGAAAATGTTTACTTGATTTGCAAATGACTACCTCATGTCTTTTGTAGGGACTCTGTCGAGTGTGACAAAGTCGGCTAAGTAACTTGGAAGGGCTCGCATCCCGAACTGCCTATGTGTTGATAAAGATCGTTGCCGCTAAAGCTGCGACAAAGTAGATAAGGATAGTTGCCGATAAAGCTTAAAAATGGATTGATAAAGCTTAAAGATGGATTGATAAAGCTTAAAGATGGATTGATAAATCTTGAAGATGGAGTGCGACCTGGGGACATTGAGGCCCAGGCGCGGCGTCTGGAGATAGTGGTTCCAGACATCTAGAAAAGTCCCAAAATTTTTATGGGCGAGATTAAAGGGCGGTGACCTAGAAGAGCGAAATGCTAGGCACCAAACCTTGCGACCTGGAAGAGCGAAAGGCCAGGCGCGGTGACCTAGAAGAGCGAAATGCTAGGCACCTAGAAAAGTCCCAAAATTTTTATGGGCGAGATTAAGGGGCGGTGACCTAGAAGAGCGAAATGCTAGGCACCAAACCTTGCGACCTGGAAGAGCGAAATGCCAGGCGCGGTGACCTAGAAGAGCGAAATGCTAGGCACCTAGAAAAGTCCCAGCTTTTTTATGGGCGAGATCAGGGGCGGTGCCTTGTAGATAGTGGTTCCTTGGCACCAAACCTTGCGACCTGGAAGAGCAAAATGCCAGGTGCGGCGACCTAGAAGAGCGAAATGCTAGGCGCCTAGAAAAGTCCCAGCTTTTTTATGGGCGAGATCAGGGGCGGTGCCTTGGAGATAGTGGTTCCTTGGCACCAAACCTTGCGACCTGGAAGAGCGAAATGCCAGGCGCGGCGACCTAGAAGAGCGAAATGCTAGGCGCCTAGAAAAGTCCCAGCTTTTTTATGGGCGAGATCAGGGGCGGTGTCTTGGAGATAGTTGTTCCTTGGCACCAAACCTTGCGACCTAGAAGAGTGAAATGCCAGGCGCGGCGACCTAGAAGAGCGAAATGCTAGGCGCCTAGAAAGTCCCGGCTTTTTTACGGGCACAGAAAGTTTTAAAAAGAATTTGAAAAGTGTTTGGAAAGTTTTAAAAAGAATTTGAAAAGTGTTTGGAAAGTTTTAAAAAGAATTTGAAAAGTGTTTGGAAAGTTTTAAAAAGAATTTGAAAAGTGTTTGGAAAGTTTTAAAAAGAATTGGAAAAGTGAAAAGTTTGGCGAGATGCCAATGTTTTGAAAAGTTTTTGAAAAATGAAAGTTTGGCGAGATGTCGCCGTTTTGAAAAGTTTTGAAAAGTGAAAGTTTGGCAAGACGCCACAGTTTTAAAAGGTTAAAATTTGGCGGGATGCCGCAGGTTTGAAAGGTTTTGAAAGGTTAAAGTTTGGCGGGATGCCGCATTTTTCAAAAGTTTTAAAAAGTTAAAGTTTGGTGAGATGCCATGTTTTGAATTTTTTGGCAAGGAAAATGTTGTGAAAAGTTTTGAGAAAAGAGCATAATAAAGTATATAATGGGCTGACATCCCGAACTGTTGGGCTGACATCCCATGCTGTTGGGCTGACATCCCGAACTGTTGGGCTGACATCCCATGCTGTTGGGCTCGCATCCCGAACTGCTCATGTGCCAAAGTTGATAAAGCGGCCCCAAAGTTGATAAAGCGGCCCCAAAGTTGATAAAGCGGCCCCAAAGTTGATAAAGCTGCGACAAAGTTGATGAAGTTATCAGAAAAGTCCTGGTTGAAAAGCCAGGCACAACGGGATCTGCACTGGCAGACTCGGGAGTCCTGGCAGAGGCCTGGCTCAAAAAAGTCCTGGTTGAAAAGCCAGGCACAACGGGATCTGCACTGGCAGACTCGGGAGTCCTGGCAGAGGCCTGGCTCAGAAAAGTCCTGGTTGAAAAGCCAGGCACAACGGGATCTGCGCTTGCGGACTCGGGAGTCCTGGCAGAGGCCTGGCTCAGCACCCAGCCTAGCCTGAGTGGCGAAGCTCCCAGCCTAGCCTGAGTGGCGAAGCTTATGTGATCTAGCCTAGCCTGAGTGGCGAAGCTCCTGCGACCTGGAGATATTGGTTCCAGGCGCGGCGACCTGGAGATAGTGGTTCCAGGCGTCTAGAAAGTCCCGGCCTTTTTACGGGCGAGATCAGGGGCGGCGACCTGGGGATAGTGGTCTCAGGCGCCAAACCTTTTGACCTGGTGACATTGAGGCGAGATGCCACAGTTTGAAAAGTTTTTGAAAAGTGAAAAGTTTGGCGAGATGCCACAGTTTGAAAAGTTTTTGAAAAATGAAAAGTTTGGCGAGATGCAACAGTTTGAAAAGTTTTGACAGAAAAGTCCTGACTTTTTAATAGGCATAGAAAAGACCTGGCTTAAAGGTGCTAGGCAAAAGTTGAGCAGCGATGGAACTAGTTGATTTGGCCAGGTGGTCTAAAGCGCGAGATTTGATTTAAGACGATTTGAGTTTTATTCGGAATGATTGAATGCGGTTTGTTAGTGATGCGGTTTAGCATCAAGTAAGGTTTTGGTTCGCGCGGTTTTGATTCGCGCAGTTTGATTAGTAAGGTTTTGATCAGCGCGGTTCTGATCAGCGAGGTTTTGATTGTCGCGTTTTTTAGTTAGCGCGTTTGTGATTGGCGCATTTTTGTGCTTTGATCAGTGTGGTGCGGCCTAGTGTGGCCAAGCGAGGTTTGGCCGCGAGTTTTTGGTTTGAGCCAAGTGGGTTTGGCCGCGAGGTTTAGCCCAGATGAGGCTGTGGCCTTCGCGTATTTTTTGTTTTAGAGTTGGTTCAAGAAAGACCTGGCTTAAAGGTGTCAGACGCAGATGAACAAGGAATAGTAAGTCACCCCGAAGCTGAGTAAAGCTGAAGGGCGAGAAGCATAGTTAGGAAGTGAGGCTGCCTAAAGACAAGCCTCACTCTTTTGAAGGGAGTAGTATGTATATAGAGATAAAGGTCGTAAAGTGAATCTTCGATGAACTATCGAAGCAAAAAAGATAACTATCGAAGCAAAAATGGCGGCATATTAAAGGTAGAATTTAAAGCAAATTACAGTAAGCAGAGCAATGACATTTAAAGTATAGAGTTAAAGTCGCACCGCGACATTCAAATAACCGAGATAGGCGTCAAAGAAGAATTTATGAAAGAAAATTAAAGTCAAGGCAAGGTGCCAATCGCGGCATCTAAATTATAGTAGAGCAAAGGTTAAAGAAATCAGGCATAGAGGCGGAAAATAAAGTTAAGATTAAGTCGCAACCCGCGACAACTTAAGTATGAAAAGCGAAGTTAAAAGATAGAAAAAGTAAATTGTTTTATTATAGACCCAGATCAGACTGAATTGTTGAAATGACTCCAAAAGTCAGAGGGATCGAAAGGTTTTTGACAGAATTGTCGAAACAAATTGTAGGGAAGGAGAGTTATTCGAAAGTCCAGCAACCAGGGTTCGTGTCGCTGGCATTTATGGATCTGAGCCGTATAATGATTGGCTCTCGTATGATTGGTTTTTGCATATTTTACCAGCCAAAAATTTACAGAAATGATTGAAGTGGTAAAAAGAAAATGCAAAAAGTAGAAGTAAAATGAGAAGTCGGTAATGAAAGTGTTGGAAAGATCACGGAACGGACCTATGTTCTGTACCGTGAGAGATGACTCGATGTGATAAGAAATATTTTGTTATGAATATTGTTTTACTCCTCAGCTCGATCATGAATAATCGAGCTAAGGAGTCGGGGGCTTCTGATGCGCCAGGGCAAAATATTATTCCTGTTAAATGTTTACCCGGCCCGAATATATGGTCTTTGGGGGGCCCTACTTTATGAGGATAGGGGGCCCTATTTTATGGTCTATAGGGGGTCCACGTTTTATGAAAATATTGTCAAAGTTATAATTATGGTTTGGTCCCCCCGTGTTATGTTCTATATGTCACATATTATGTGTTATATTTCGTATGCCGCGTTTTATATCTTGTACGTTATATGCCGCATGTTGTGTGCTTATGATTATGATGCTAGCCAAAGTTAGGCTTATCGCTATAGTTCTGGTCCTGGTTCCCGCCAATGATTTGGCCCTTGCATATTGTATATGGTATATCGAATATTGATTCCCGCGTGACAGGTGTCATTCCCAAACTTAGGGTGGTGGTTCCCGCATGACGGATATTACGATTGTTACATGTCGTATATTGTATGTCGCATGTTAGTGTTATGATAATGGTTTTAGCCAAGGATTTATGTTATGCGGTTATGGATTGATTCCCGCATATGGCTTGGTTCTCGTATATCTTATGTCGCATGTAGCATGTCGTGTTGTATGCTGATAATGTTATAATTGTCGCATGTTGTAGACGGGTCTTGCATGATGGTTCTCATATGTTATATGTCGCCTGGCGCATGATTTGTGGTGTATGATTTATGTTAAATGTTGTAGTCTCTTGTTAGACTTCCCTCCACTGCAGGCGTGACACGTGGCAAAGGAAAATAATGTGGATGGTGATGTCATTGATGACATCACCCTTGGATATATATACTCCCCCCATTTCATTTTACTAAGGGATGGAATTATTAGGAGCTTCTCTCTCCTCCCTCTCTCTCTCTCTAAAGTTAAATATTATGTCAATATATGTTATGAATCGGATTAATGATTCTCACGCCGGAGGGTTTTTGGGGGGAAAATCCCCCCACCCTAACGGTGTTTTCTCTTGTAGGTCCCACATTATTTAGGACCTCGAAGAGCGTGTTCGTCCGGATCGGCCACCGTTGCTACCCCGGTCAGTCCCTGTGCAACCATTTTTTATGGCAGCATCAGCTCTAATGGGAGCCATGGAGTCTGACTAAAGAAAGGTTTTTGCTTATATTTGAGGAGCTAATGTGTTGGTGATTAATCAATAATTCTGCAAATATCATGAAGTAGCTAAAGGACCTATCTTCAGCTTGATACATGGTTTTTTGGGTTTGAGTGTATATTTTTAGTCGTATTTTTTGGCGGGGTGAGGCTGTATTTGACTATATAAGAAGCTAAAGAACTGGTATTGGTCTGTTCAACTGTATGTAAACAACAACAAGAAAACTTATGTATTCCGCTAAAGAAGTGGTATAGGTATTGGTATTGGTATGTCCTATAATCTGCCATAAATGCCTTGACTCGAGATTACTCAAATCCATGTATTTATGTACCATAGAGTTTTGCCGCTAATAATTCAAACCTATACTGATTCCCAAGTGTAATGGATTTGGGAAAGAAAAAAAACTGTCACCATTGTTTTTATGTTGCAGGGCTGAAGAAAGCCATGAGTTATTCGATGAAATACCCAATTGACGACTGCTGCAGCTATCAGTTTTACAATGATAAATGCTTCAGTACCTTATTTTTTGTTCTGACGATTTACTTTATATCAGTGGAGTTACAGCACCAGCTTGGGCATTTGCAGGCTTAAAATGAAAATGCTCACTGCACAGGCTTCATCATCTTGGATACTTGCAACCATAGATGCTGGCCTTTCAGGGAGAAACTTAAGGTATTCTTACATACTACCTCCGTCCCAGAAATTTGTCCCACTTTGACTTTAAGGGTCATTTTGAAAAGACTGATTTTTAATAAAAAAAAATTTATAAACATTCTTGCTATTCACTTTTAAAATTTTAGTTTGCAAACTCATAATGAACTATGAAAAAAATGATGGACACAGTTATTTGAATATAAAGTTTCAAAAGGTCATTCCTTTTTGGGACAAAAGGACATTCAATTTGGGACGGAGCCATTATAAGTTTACTGTAGCAGTATCTGCAGCAATGCCTGTAATCCCAGCACGTCTACCCATTAGGCCTTAAATTGCATTAGCCCTTACAGAAAAGAAACAACTCCTATCTATTCCTTGAGTATCATCACCCTAGTTGTAGAGCCTCAGTTTTTGCCAGCGCAACGATTTCTGAATATTCTGCCTAATTATTGACTCCAAACATATTCTTAATCAATAATCAGTACCTTTATTCTATGTTTCAGCGTAGATAGATAACTTTGGATTAAACATCACCGTTGGCATACTACCTGCAAGAAACCCTCTATGCTCAAGTTCAAGATCCAACCATATAAATTAATTTCTAATTTCTCCACAAAACAAAATAACAGCAAAAGTGAAAACTTTTAGTTGACTAACTTGAGACGAAGATAATTTTGCAAGCTAAACATGATCATCAGAATTCAGTACCATTCATGAGCTCAAAGCAGTCATTCCAGCTGCGATCGTGAAAACAAATGTCAATATCAAAGTCGGTTGGTAGAATTGTTTCAAGAATGTTGCCAGCAAGTGCATTTTCATCAAAGGACTGGGAATGAGCAGCTTTTATGGCTAATGGTTCAACATACAACAAATTGGAGGCAGTTGTAGAAGTCAGATCAGTGGGTAATTCCACTTCCAGTTCCACCATAGAAGAAATTGATTCAGCAGCAGCAGGGGATGGGGCCTGAAAACACGCGTATCTTGAAGTTTCGGCGGTCAAGTACAAATCCGGCACAGTTCCTCGCTAGGCTAACAAATTTTGGGCTTTTTAGAATCATGGGTATCTGGTATTCACACACACACACACATCCCATACTTGTTGATGATCTGATTGAAGTAGAGCATGACATGGGGTATGATATTGTCTAAAAATTTAATGTAATTTCCTGAATCTGTATTCTCTGTAAGTATGTGCATTATTTTTATTGATAAAATCATTTCCTTACTGTAATTTGCTTCATTCTCAATCTTTACTTCGCCTGTTATTGGACTACTAGTTTTTGCACTCCATTTGTGTGAGTTAATGTTTATCATTTGATTCTGTTTCGGGTTTAAAAAAAAGGGATAATCTTGGATTATAGTTTAGTTATGATAAAAATATTGAGATTTGTTTTTGATAGCGAATTTGATTTTTTTTTATTATTCATTTTTTAAACGAAAGAAGTACTTTCTATTTATTTATAAAGGTGACTAAGTAAATGACCAAAGTATAGGTCCAGAAAATCGTCAGGTAATGAAAGACAAATGGAACTCTGTAATATAATCTACATAAAATGGCCTTGCAGATTACAAAGGTCAATTGATGAAGTATATCACGAAAGAAGCAATGTGGTTCTGATTTCATACGCATTTTATAACATTATTTGGAAGAGAATAAAGCAGATTTTTTTTAATCGAAGTTTATCAATTGTTCGTTGAATAAAACAACTGATAAAGTTTTCAGAAGTTCTCAATTGTTGGTCGTCGGAGTTGGTCATGTTCTTAGTAGTTGACGATTAACAACTGAAAATTTCTCTACAGAACAACTCAGAGTTTAATTGACAACTTAGAACTTACTGATAAGTTAAGTTCTCAGTTGTTTGGTCGCCGGAGTTGGTGATCGCCGGAGTTGATCGTATTCTTAGTAGTTTAGTTGACAATTGAGAACTTACTAATAACTTCTCAGTTGTTTGGTCGCCGGAGTTGGTGGTCGCCGGAGTTGATCGTATTCTTAGTAGTTTAGTTGACAATTGAGAACTTACTAATAACTTCTCAGTTGTTTGGTCGCCAGAGTTGGTGGTCGCTGGAGTTGATCGTGTTCTTAGTAGTTTAGTTGACAACTGAGAACTTACTGATAAGTTAAGTTATCAGTTGTTTGGTCATTAGAGTTGGAGATCGCCAGAGTTGATCGTGTTCTTAGTAGTTTAGTTGACAACTGAGAACTTACTGATAAGTTAAGTTCTCAGTTGTTTGGTCGCCGGAGTTGATCGTGTTCTTAGTGGAGACAACTGAGAACTTACTGATAAGTTAAGTTCTCAGTTGTTTGGTCGCCGGAGTTGATCGTGTTCTTAGTCATTTAGTTGACAACTGAGAACTTACTGTAAGTTAAGTAAATTCTCAATGGTTTGGTCGCCGGCATAAAAAAAAAACTCGTCGGAGTTGTTGACTGGATAAGATGGGGAGGGGTGACCTAAGATGATGGTTGTTGGAGAGAAAGTAAATTGATAAAGAGGGTGGAATTAGGAAAATGATGGGAAGGTGAACTTAGTAAAATGAGATGGAGAGTGTACTTATCAGGCCAGAGATTATATGGTTAGATGAAATATTTCTTGTTTTATGAGGTAAAATTGGTAACTTTGAGAGATTATATGGTGTATCCCCCTTTCCAATTCCACAACAGACGAAATCAATTCAGTGGTAGCAGGAGACAGGGGAAGAACAGCAGGCTCCTGGTAACTGGAATTTTACACTCTCTGTTGATTCTTCCAACGGGGGTTCTTGATGTAAAGTAAACGCAGCGGAATTAAAAAAATAAAAGATAATCGATTGAATCCTCGCAAAAGGAGTAAAATCGATTAACAAATAAAAGGGATATGATTAAAATCTCGCAAAAGAATTTAACCTAATAATCAACCGAAAAAGATTATTCTGCAAGCCAACGAATTGACTTAATAAGAAACTCCTAAGAGAATCTTCTGCAAGCTAAAAAGCTTAAGGGAAAATCCCACAATTGCAAAGCAATAATTTTATTAATAAGAAATAGTCTAAATTCGGATTACAACCTTAGGCCTATTTTATAGTGCCCATAAAACTTGAAAAACAATCCTAAACCTTCTAGAATTACTCCTAACCTATATGGTAACTAAATATGACTCAAAAACTAGTAAATCTCCTCAAAATCTACTCTAAAATCACCTCTAATCATCCTATTAAAATAAATGACGAAAATAATAAATAAAATATAAACTAAAACAAATTAAATCCTAAAATACTAATTAAAATACAAAAATAATTAATATATTTGACTTGGTCAAATATTTCTTGAACCGGATTACATCATTCACCCCCACTTGAAAAAGGATTCGCCCCGAATCCTCGTCCGATCTTTGAAACGAGCCATTCCATCGAAATAAATATTTTGAATAAATCTTCATCTTTAACGTAGAAGGAATTGAAAGAACTTGAATTAATCTGTTCCACCAAAATAAATACTTCGAATAAATCAAAACTTTCCTCATCCTCGAAAGAAATAAGAATACCTTTCCATCCCATTGAAACAAGTATTTGGAATAAATATGACAACGAAGCATTATAGGCATGAAAATTTCCTCCGAAAATAAGATTATACCATCTTCCGCATCAATCTCTTGTCGATCGTCCGGATAAATATATATATTATCAATCCCACTAACCTTTTGTCGATCTACCTCCCCGACCTTCCCATGATCCACAAAATTTTTGCCCCATATAAAATTTGATTTTGCAACAAACAAATCCATATTAACAGTATCCTCCACCTTGGGCTCAACTAGGGCATGAATAGGGACAATAAAATCTGGAGTAACAATATTACTACATACCTTAATTACTTCGCTCGTTGCAATTTCACATAGATCATCATCTTTAGATTCTTCCATCACTTGAACAATGCAAACATCTTCTGCGACTTCACAAATAACCTCTTCATCAAAAGCTTCTTCTTGAGTAGGAAATTCTTCAATAACAAGGCGACGTTCTTCCTCCTCAAGACGCTTCAATTCAATAGCTTTTTGTGCTTTCAAACGTCGAACTTGTTTCAAATAAGAACAAGCTATGTGCCAAAGAGGTTCAGATTTTTTTAAAGCTTCATCCCTATACTCTCTATGCAAATCCACTATGAATTGTTTTTCTGGCGGAAGTCGGCCGCTTACAAGAAGGGATTCATAATGAAGAAAGAAATCATGGTGGAAGTTGGCCTCCTTTGAAAGTTCCTCCTCCTTAGAAAAATAATATTTCGCCTGTTGATTAGCATGAATCAAACTATCATTGATCCCATTAACAACAGATTTGATTAAGGTGACATTCGAGGCGATCAATTTTTGGAGGAGTGCCTTCATGTCGTTGTTTCCTTGATCTCCAGCCATGATAATCCTTGGATCGTCCTTTGCTCTGATACCAACTGATGTAAAGTAAACGCAGCGGAATTAAAAAAATAAAAGATAATCGATTGAATCCTCGCAAAAGGAGTAAAATCGATTAACAAATAAAAGGGATATGATTAAAATCTCGCAAAAGAATTTAACCTAATAATCAACCAAAGAAGATTATTCTGCAAGCCAACGAATTGACTTAATAAGAAACTCCTAAGAGAATCTTCTGCAAGCTAAAAAGCTTAAGGGAAAATCCCACAATTGCAAAGCAATAATTTTATTAATAAGAAATAGTCTAAATTCGGATTACAACCTTAGGCCTATTTTATAGTGCCCATAAAACTTGAAAAACAATCCTAAACCTTCTAGAATTACTCCTAACCTATATGGTAACTAAATATGACTCAAAAACTAGTAAATCTCCTCAAAATCTACTCTAAAATCACCTCTAATCATCCTATTAAAATAAATTACGAAAATAATAAATAAAATATAAATTAAAACAAATTAAATCCTAAAATACTAATTAAAATACAAAAATAATTAATATATTTGACTTGGTCAAATATTTCTTGAACCGGATTACATCAGTTCTTGTAAAGGTAACAAAGAACATAGTCCTTGAGAGGACCGTAGAGCAAAGACAAGCAATATTTCATCTAACCATATAATCTCTAGCTTAATAAGTACACGCACCTTATCATATTACTAAGTTCACCCTCCCATCATTTTACTAAATTCACCATCTTTATCAATTTACTTTCCCTCCAACCACCATCACCTTTGGTCACCCCTCCCCATCTTCTCCGGTCAAAACTTTGGCAACCATCAACTTCGGTGACTTTTTTTTTATTCCGGCGACCAAACAAATGAGAACTTAACTTATCTGTAAGTTCTCGATTGTCTCCACTAAGAACATGATCAACTCCGGCGACCACCAACTCCAGCGACCAAACAACTGAGAACTTAACTTAACATTAAGTTCTCAATTGTCAACTAAACTACTAAGAACACGATTAACCCCAGCGACCACCATATAATCTCTAACTTAATAAGTACATGCGCCTTATCATTTTACTGAGTCCACCCTCCCATCATTTTACTAAATTCACCATCTTTATCAATTTACTTTCTCTCCAACCACCATCACCTTTGGTGACCCCTCCCCATCTTCTCCGGTCAACAACTTCGGCAACCATCAACTCCGATGACTTTTTTTTTTACTCCGGCGACCAAACAACTGAGAACTTAACTTATCAGTAAGTTCTCAGTTGTCCACTAAGAACACGATCAACTCCGGTGACCACCAACTCCAGCGACCAACGAACTGAGAACTTAAGTTATTAGTAAGTTCTCAGTTGTCAACTAAACTACTAATAAGAACAAGATTAACCCCGGCGACCACGAACTACGGCGACCTCTCCGACGACCAAACAACTGAGAACTTAACTTATCAGTAAGTTCTCAGTATTCTCCACTAAAAACACGATCAACTCCGGCGATCACCAACTTCGGCGACCAAAAAACCGAGAACTAGTAAGTTCTCAATTGTCAACTAAACTACTAAAAACACGATTAACTCCGGGGACCACCAACTCCAGCGATCAAACAATTGAGAACTTTACTTATCAGTAAGTTCTCAGTTGTCAACTAAACTACTAAAAACACGGCCAACTCCGGCGACCAAACAACTGAGAGCTTATCAGTAAGTTCACAGTTGTCAACTAAACTACTAAGAACACGATCAACTCCGGCGAACTTATCAGTAAGTTCTCAGATGTCAACTAAACTACTAAGAACGCAATCGACTTCGGCAACCAAACAACTGAAAGTTCTCAGTTGTCAACTAAACTACTAAGAACATGATCAATTCTGGTGACCAACTCCGGCTCTTTGACGACCAACAACTGAGAATTTACAGTAAGTTCTCAGTTGTCAATTAGTACGAAATCGACCAACATCGGCCAGCAACCAACTCCGACGATTAGACGGCCAACAATTAAGAACTTCTGAGTTGTTCTCAATTGTTTTGTAGAGAAATAAAATAGCATATTCAAATACTCCCTCTGTCTCAACTTAAAATTCAATTTTTTTTTTCCCAAAGAGTGTCCCAATTTAAACTTCAATAATTTTCAAAAAAAAAAAAAAGATTTATAATGCTTTTTTTTAACCAATGATCTCACATGTCATATTCATAGTATCCACTAAATAATTCCTATCATACTTTTTTTGTACTTACAACACCAAATCCCACTTTTTATATTTTATAATAAAAACATTCGTCTACTTATTATTTGAGTTCAAAATTTTTGAAGTTTAAATTTGAACAGAAGGATTAGTCTCTAACACCATTTGTAATTTTTCATAAAAAAGAAATCTTGAACAATCGAATTCAAGAAGAAGAAATTGGATGTTTGAAGAAAATAAATGGTTCATTTCATGAAAAAAATAGTAAGACTTTAACTAACTGATAAGTGTGGTAGATGCATTTAGAAAATGGTCATATTAATGGTTCCAAAACATTGGTGAATGAAAATGCATTAAATTGTTAGGTGAATACATATGCGCAAGAAGAATAATTAATTGATGCGTGCTCATTGTATTCTTGAGAATTGTTGCTCTCTTCCACATAAAGGCATTTTCCTGCCTTCAAAGCAATTTCAGAGTCTAAGATATGAACCTCTCACATTCAACTCTACCCTATATGCCACAACAATCAACTAAGAATTTACGCCGTCAGTCGTTTTAATCTCTGTCATCGTCGAAGATCTCCGATTATGATAATCTGGCTTTTTGATCATATCTGGCATCTAGTGCCTGACTCTAGATCAAGCTCTGTTATCTCGTCTTGAAGCTCATATCTATTCTTGTTGCGTCGATTGAATGATAAGAGTAGTCGGATGAAGAGGCGAGAAGTGAATCGGTGCTCTAATTGTCGATTCTGGCGGTTTTTCAGCAGGAGATTTGGCAATGGGATTGTAGAGTTTGTAGGCCAGATCTATAGCTCTGAAGATGTGGAAAGGTCACTGGAGTTATAGATCTGGCCGGAAAAAGAAGGCTGACGGCCGGACTTGGGGAGGGAGCCGGACGGACACCATTGTTTAGGAGGGAGACTGTCGTCAGAGTTGAGAGGGAGAAGGTTGCCGGAGAGGGAGGGGTTCGTCGGAGTTGGGGAGGATATGGGGCAGCCTGATTAATAGATGGCTGGAGGGAGGGTAGAGAGAAAAAGTAGAGAGGAGGGATGGAGTGTGTATTTTGTGTGTGTGTGTATGTGTGAGAGAGAGAGATGAGGTGGGTGTTTATTTAGAGTTAAACTATATGGTCAAATAATATATTTAATGGGATTAGGAGGTATATTAAGAATTTCCTTGTAATCCCTTCAACAAAGTAATACTACTTCCTTCCTAGGACAAGTTATATTTTGTTTAACCTAACCATGTGATCCCTAGTTTAATAAGTACACTTCCTAGCATTTTACAAAGTTCACCCTACTAGTATTTTGATAAGTTCACCCTTCTATCATTTTATTAAGTCCACCCTCTTTATCAATTTAATTTATCTCAAATCACCATCACCTTAGGTCACCTCCTCCCCATATTCTCCAATCAACACTTCCGACAATCATCAACTCCGGCGACTTTTTTTTTTATGCCGGCGACCTCTCCGGCGTCCAAACAACTGAGAACTTAACTTATCAGTAAGTTCTCAATTGTCAATTAAACTACTAAGAACACAATTAACTCCGGCGACCACCAACTCCGGCGACCTCTCCGAGGACCAAACAACTGAGAACTTAACTTATCAGTAAGTTCTCAGTTGTAAACTAAACTACTAAGAACACGATCAACTCCGGCGACCACCAATTTCGGAGACCACCAACTCCGGCTACCTCTCCGGCGACCAAAACAACTAAGAACTTAACTTATCAGTAAGTTATCAGTTGTCAAATAAACTACTAAGAACACGGTTAACTCCGGCGACCTCTCCGGTGACCAAACAACTGAGAAATTATCAGTAAGTTCTCAGTTGTCAACTAAACTAGTAAGAACACAATTAACTTCGGTGATCACCAACTCCGGCGACCAAATAACTGAGAACTTAACTTATCAGTTAAGTGCTCAGTTGTCAACCAAACTACTAAGAACACGATTAACTCTGGCGAATATCAACTCCGGCGACCTCTCCCACGACCAAGCAACTGAGAACTTAACTTATTAGTAAGTTCTCAGTTATCTCCATTAAGAACACGATCAACTCCGGCGATCACCAACTTCGGCGATCAAACAACTGAGAACTTATTAGTAAGTTCTCAGTTGTCAACTAAACTACTAAGAACATAATCAACTCAGGCGACCGAAGAGCTGAGAACCTATCAGTAAGTTCTCAGTTGTCAACTAAACTACTAAAAACACGATCAACTCCGGCGATCACCAACTCCGGCGACTAAACAAATGAGAACTTATCAGTAATTTCTCAGTTGTCAACTAAACAACTAAAAACACGATCAACCTCGACGACCTATCCGATGGCCAAACAACTGAGAACTTAACTTATCAGTAAGTTCTCAGCTGTCTCCACTAAGAACACGATCAATTTCAATGATCACCAACTCCGGCAACCAATAACTGAGAACTTATCAGTAAGTTCTCAGTTGTCAACTAAACTAATAAGAACACGATCAACTCCAGCGACCACCAACACCGGCGATCAAATAACTGAGAACTTAACTTATCAGTAAGTTCTTAGTTGTCAACTAAACTACTAAGACCACGATCAACTCCGACGATCACCAACTCCGCGACTAAATAACTAAGAACTTAACTTATTAGTAAGTTCTCAGTTGTCAACTAAACTAGTACTAAGAAAACCATAATCTCCGACGACCACCTACTCCGGCGACCAAACAACTAAGAACTTAACTTATCAGTAAGCTCTCAGTTGTCAACTAAACTACTACTAAGAATACCATCAACTCCGAAGAGCATCTACTCCGGCGACCAAACAACTGATAACTTAACTTATCAGTAAGTTCTCAGTTGTCAACTAAACTACTACTAAGAACACGATCAACTCCGGCGACCAACTTCTCCGACAACCAAACAACTAAGAACTTTTTCACTTTTTATTTTATATTGAAATACTTATCAACAACGAAAGTATTACTACCACCACCTCAAAATAAATACAAGTAATAATACCTCCGTCCCATAATAAATATTAAAATAATTATGTACTTTTAATATACTTTTAATTCACTTGTTGATGCTTCATCGGAACAATGGATTTGTTGCTTACTTTCTTGTTTATGTTGATGATGAAATCATAACTGGTATTGATGTAAGGTTTATCAAGTTATTTATGGAGCAGCTCTCCCATCGATTCTCCCTTAAAGACCTGATCATCTCCATCATTTTTTGGGCATTGAAGTCATAAACACCGCATATGGATTGTTCCTTTCGCAACACCATCATGTGACTAATCTGCTGGAACAATTTAATATGAGTGGTGCCTAGGAAGTTGTCACATCAATGAGCAGTTCATCGCCTAATTCCCTCTCAGACATCAGCCCTTCAGCGAATCCTACTCCATATCGAAAGCTTGTTGGTTCACTCCAATACCTTGCATTTACGAGTCCCTGCAACAAATTTCATACAACAATTTGTATTATGTAATGAAAATGGGTTTTCACAGATCTGAGATGAGGAAGGAGAGAGGGATGCAAAGAAAATGAGGGACAGTGGCCGATAATGGTGGCGGTATAGTTGAAAACAACGCTGATGGAGATAGGAGATGATCGGGATGGCGTCGGATCTTGATTTGAGGTCGTCGGAGTTCGTTGGAAGTCCAACGGAAGTGAGGAGGGGTGACAGGAGAGAGAAACTTAGTGAGAGAGAGAGAGAGTATGTGTGTGAGAGAGAGAGTGTGTATATTGTGTTTATGAGAGGGTGGGGAGGGTGTAGTTATCTCATTTAAAATGGTGAGGGACTATATTGTTTGATAAAATATTTCGTGAGACTAGGACGTAAAATAGATAATATGTTGTCCTAGGATGTAGATTCGATTATACCAGAGGACTAGGAAGTAATTTTCTCTATTCACATACAAGCTAACGGTAACAATAATTCCCCCTTTTCTATTTCTTTCGCTCCAAGATTTGATTCACCGGCTCTCTTTCCCAATTTCCTCTCTTTGGGTCCGCTCCCGAGTTTTTTAGGAAGAGAAATGGAAGGGAAGGGAAGGGAGGGGAAGGGAAGGGGGAGGAAATGGCGGAACATTTCTTTCCTCCCATTTCCGCCCACACACGGGAGGATTGAAATGGAAGGAAATGAGCCCCTCATTTCCTTCCCTTTCCCTCCTAAAAAAACTCAGGAGCACCATTAGAGAGAAAATCCTCCCACATTTCCTCCCTTTTCCTTCCCTTCCCCTCCATTTTTAGAGTCGGGAGCGGACCCTTTCTCTTCAAACCCTAACCCTAGTTACTGATTTGCCGATTCTTCTTTTCATTTTCTGAGCCGATATCAGTTAATTTCGTTTCAATTTCGAACATGGCTTCTGTAAAGAGACTGCAATCAGTGAAGGAGTTTTAACCCCAACCTCATCCTCACACTATTCATCACAAAAGCAAACGCAAGTTAGTCGTCGGAGAGTTCTATATACCCAAGAAAAACGAATCGAAGCCGCTCAGAGAAGATGCCTTCTTCATCTGCGAACAATACCAAACGATTGGTGTTGCTGATGGTGTCGGGGTTTGGGGTTGCAATGGAATTGACACTGGCGTGTACGCCCGCGAACTGATGTACAACGATGTGTTCTCCATCGAAATAAATTATAACGAGGGCGAAAATGTCAATCCGAAGCTTGTTCTTGATGAATCTTTTCTGAATACAGAAGCCAAAGGTTCGTCAACTGCTTGAATTGTAAGTTGTAACCCTAAAAAACGAATTATCTCACAGTTAGTTGCATGCTGCAAATATTGGGGATAGTGGATTTGTGGTGATTAGAGATGATAAAATTGTGTATAAATCGTATGTACAGCGAGATGGATTCAATTGTCCGTACCAATTGGGGAATAGTAGTTCTTATTCTCCTAATTCAGCCATGGAGCTTGTGTTTCCGGTGGTGGCAGGAGATATTGTTGTTGTGGGTACTGATGGGTTTTTTGGTAAAGTGATGTAAAGTAACAGCGGAATAGTAACCAAGGCCTGATCGAAATCAAAACCTCCTGCAAGGAATTGCAATTCCTTATATAACAAGAACTTCCTAAGAAATCCTTCTGCAAGCCAATAAAATTGACCAAGAGTTTTGCAAGATGCAAACTTGTGGATGTGTGCCCAAATTCTAAATTTTTGTTTTTTTTTTAGATCGGATTCACGCGAGTTTGAAAACATCCGGTTTAATTTGAAAAACGGAGTTTCCACGCCATTTTGATTTCCTCAAAACTTTGAAAAAAAGGATTTTAGGGTTCGGAGGTTAAGTTACCCCTTGGGAAGAACGGATCGTCGTTCACCCAAGGTGCCTTGCCGTAGCAAGTCTCCCTAGATTCCATTTTTCGTGCTTGCTTGCGTGCTTTCTTGTGTGCATGTGTTGAAAAGAGAGGGGGGGGGGAATGTCTCAAGTTATCTTCCGGACGTACAAATCATTTAATTGGTTGTCGCTCGGGATTCCTTGGATTTTTTATGTGTTCGGGACTTTGATCCCGTCCTCATCTTGGACTTGTGATCATCGCTATTTAACCTTGGGACTTGCGTGATCGAGAGAAGGACTCTCTTTTATAGTCCAAAATGAGGTTCTTTAGGAAAGGAGTGACCTTAGCCCATCAATCCTACGCCTTGAGACGATTGAGCTTATATGGGAGCTATCGTGCTCGTCTCAAGCGATTATCGGAGATATAGGTTCAAGGTTTTATCCCTTTCTAAAGAGATTGTGGCACCTTTAATGGAAGAAACGATGTAAAGATGGGATCTTTACACCGGTTCATACCGAAGGTTGCTAAATGGGGACATGGGGGAATGCATGTAAAAATGACATTTTTAGTGAAAAGATGACATTTTTGGGTGCAAAGGATGCTTTTGATTGCAAAGGATGTTTTTTTTTTATGTAATGAAAGGATTTTTATGCAAAGGATGCATTTTTACGAGGAAAACTAGTATTTTATATGCAAAGGATGCACAAAGATGACATTTTAAAAGCAAAGGATGCTACTTTGAAGGTAAAGAGATGACTTTTAATGCAAAGGATGCATTTTATGTGAAAATTTGGTTTTAGGTGCAAAGGATGCACCTTTATTGTAAAGACATGATTTTTATATGCGAAGGATGCATTTTTAATGGAAAGCATGGATTTTTAGGTGCAAAGGATGCACCTTTATTGTAAAGATTACATTTTTAGGAGAAAATGATGCTTACTTTATGCAAATGATGCAAAAGGGGGAGGGGGATATGATTTAGATGAATAAAGATAGGATCTCTAACAACAAATACCAAGTCCCAAGCAAGATAATATCAATATGCAAATGCAAAGAGCAATTATATCACATAGGCATTATAATGCAAGGAAAGAGGGTGAGAGGTTACCAATGGTGGTGACCTCTTCTTCTTTGAATCTTGCCTAGCGGAGGGACCACGTCTTGGAGGCTTCAAGGAGGAGGGAGGTGGCTTCTTGGCACTTCTTCAACTTCCTAATTTCGCAGCAGTGTTTTGGGAGAACTTTTGGAGCTGAGTGTGGTATTTTTGTTGGTGTCTAAAATGGGAAGAGGAGGGCTCTATTTATAGGCAGTCTGGATAAGGCTAATGAGGCCGTGCGGCTAGGGGTTCTTGGCTAATGCAGCCGTGCGGCATTATCCTGTGTGACTCAGCATGTTTCTAGAATCATGCAAGGTGTCACTTCTAGAAGGATGCCAAATACAATTAAAATGTGCCTTTTTAATTTAGAGCAGTCCCTTCATTCCTCGAAAGGTTCGGAACAGTTCCCGAATTGCTCCCGGACTTTAGGAAAGTCCGGGGAATTGCCGGGAAAATTAATCGAAAGGCATGAGCCAGATTTGGGTACTTATAGAAGCCCCTCGGCAACGTCACTTGCAGGGTGAGTGGAGTTGTCGATAGAAAAGGATCCGATCTGGCGAATGCCGAGACGGATTGGGTGACCAAGGTGGTCGAGTGGCTGAACCTTTGGAAGGCTACCTACGTATCCCGGAGGAATCAAGCCAGGCCGTAGTTCGGAAAAGATCTGCAGGGGAATAGCGGAGAGAAGCTGGTCTCTTGCTGGGAAAAATAGAAGAGAAAGTGACCTAGGAGGTCAGGCGATTGATCCTACTGGGATATGCTAGAGGTGACCGATGTGGTTGGATATCTGGACCTCTATGAGGGGCTACTTCACCACTGAGGAGTGATGAATGACAAGGGGCGACCAATGTGGTCTGATAGTTGGACCTTTATGAAAGGCTCATGCACCACTAAGGAGTGAGGCACAAAAAGGGTGACTATGGTGGTCGAATGGTTGGACCTTTATGAAAGGCTACCTACGTATCCCGGAGGAATCAAGCCTTGGTCGCAGTTCAAGTATCACTAGATAGTTAGGAACGATGTCTAGGATCCTTGAGGTTTTGACAATTAATGGAGGTTGTCACCTGAGGTGACTAAAGCTTACGTCACTATCGAGGAGATAGAGGTAGCTGAAGTTTGGAAAACTTGAGCGTACTTCTCAATCTGTGATAGAGGTAGCTTAAGTTTGGAGAACATGAGTGTACTTCTCTATTCGTGATAGAGGTAGCTTAAGTTTGGAGAACTTGAGCGTACTTCTCTATTCGTGATAGAGGTAGCTTAAGTTTGGAGAACTTGAGCGTACTTCTCTATTCGTGATAGAGGTAGCTTAAGTTTGGAGAACTTGAGCGTACTTCTCAATCGGTGATAGAGGTAGCTTAAGTTTAGAGAAATTGAGCGTACTTCTCTATTCGTGATAGAGGTAGCTTAAGTTTAGAGTTCTGACAATTCGGAGGTTGTCACCTAGCGTCATTCCGTTATAACGGAAGTAACGGAGGCGACTGGGGAAGAAAGCCTATTTGCTTAGGAGATAACGGATATCCTTTGGAAAATGAAGTTATCCTAGTTAAAGGATAACAGGAATTATACGTCTAAGTGGGAAGTCCAGGGGCAAAAAGGTAATTTCTGATCAGAGCGAAAGAAGTCGCCCGGCGTGAGACGGGGGCAAAAGAAGCCGTACGGCTAGAAGTCTGATTTTTCCAGATTATTTAAAACAGATTTGAACGGGGACTGGGCATTATTGCCACCCATCAGTCGCCGAGGAAGAGAGAGAGGAGGGAGAGAATTTCTTCAAAATCCTTCAATTCCCTTTGCTTCTATTGATTGAGATGGATCCGGAGGGGAATCCTATGCCAAGGCAAGCAAGAAGAAACATCTCGGAGGCCGCTCGGAGGAGGAGGAAAGAACTTGTTCGTACGGAGAGGAAGTATGACTTCCTCACGCCTCCATCGGAGCTCTACCCAGGTAGGAGGGAGCACAAATCGACAAATCCTCAATCGGTTGGGGTAAGCATTCTTAATTTGCTCAATTCCGTCGATTTTGATTGAATTTTGATTGGTTCTAGGGCTTGACTCGAGTTTTAGGAATTTCTCGAATTTTCCTAGGATTTTTTATGATGATTTTGAAATATTAATGATTAACCTATGAGGCTAAGAAGATTAACAATCATGCATGTGCATTTTTCTTAAGAAATAATGAGAATGACCCATTTTTCGAAGATAAATTGAGAAAATAATTGTCTAAGATGTGACGGAGTCCTTGCATGTGCTAGAACTAGGTCAATTTTTGATCATGGATGCTAAAACGGGATTTTGGATGATGAAAAGGATTCATGCATGCCATTTTTGAGAAAAAATTAATGCTTATGTGCAAATAATTTTGAAAATCAGAATTTTGTGCTTAGAAGAGCAATGTGCTTGACATGATGTGTTTCAAGTGATGAAAAACACGTTTTTCATGCAAAGGATGCTAGAAAGATTTTATTGAATGCTTTTCTTTTGAAAACATGTGCACTTTTGAATATATGCATGCTTTTGAAATGAGGTGAAGGACTGATACGTTTCTTTTGCTGTGCTTGTCTATAGGAGAACAAGTCTAGGGGGCCTTCGAGATTGCAGTGAGGCTGTGGCAGAGGATGCCTGATTTTGAGAAGGATGGGGTGAACCCTAAGCAGCTGGTGAGGGCTACCGGCCTGGACTTATTCATTGAGGCTATTGGCAGAGGTATTCACATTACCTCGAAGAGCAAGGGCTTGATCCAGGCCCTCTCGGAGTTCTGGTGGGACACTACCCACGGCTTTCATCTTAGGCCGGGAGGCGACGGTGACGCTGCGAGATTTCTTGCTATCATCGGCTGCAGGTTCACGGGAGGCTGTGACTGGAGGAACCATATTACGGTGGAGGAGTTCAGAGCTCTAGTTGGGTTTGAGCTTATTCCCAAGGGGCTCGGGATGGAGACGAGGAATGTCGAGGTGGTAGTCCAGAACTGCATGCAGGAGTTTGCTGCTAATGAGGTGACTGCCTCCCAGCTTGCGAGGGCTTTTGTGTGGTTGATGCTGTCAGTCACCATCTTTGCCAATTCTGGGACTCTGGCTATGACTTGTCTTCTCGACTCCTTGGAGGATGTAGATGGGATTGGGACGGTCTCTTGGGGCGAGGCCGGATTGGCAGAGCTTTACTTCTCCCTGGACCTGTATAGCCGGAATAAGTCTGCCTCGATGGACTGCTTCTCTTTTGCTCTTGAGGTAGTCTCACTTTCTTTTCTCTCTTTTACTTTCTGTCTTTGAGACTTTTATGAAAGAAAAATGACCTTTTTGATGTTTTGAACATGCAGGTCTGGTTCTGTGAGGTGATCAGGTTCTTTCCGTGGAACCAACAGAGTGATGCTACCATCTTTCCCGCTATGGTCCGCTGGAGGGGAGATGTGAGGGATAAGTTCACCGGGAAGACCCGGATCACCTTTGACTACAATATGGTGAGGCCAATTATCAACAGGGATGGGCATGATGGAGTGGACTTTTACCCTTGGGGGAGGTACCCAGAGATTCTGCTAGGGGAGGCCGTGGAGGCGACTAGACAGAGGCGGTGGTTGACCGGGCTGACATGTGATGTCATCTATCTGGAGGACCGGTTTTCCAGGCAGCATGGCCATATCCCTCCATTGGATGCCATTACCCCTCATGATCCTCCGGCCACGGATCTTGCGGCCGGGATTGGCGGGCGGATGAGATAGAGAGATATCGAGGCGAGCATAGCGTAGGAGTATTTTGACATGGCTACCCCTTATGCTATCTTTGTGGAGCAGTGACTGAGGACGCCACAGAAGCTAGTGAAGCTGGCTGTCACTCAGGGGTACGGGGAAGCTGAGCCTACTGATCCGCCGATGCCTCCTGCTCATCTTTCTTATGTAGTCAATGGGGTACCAAGGAGGTTCAGGATACCTGTCCCCGACACTAGGGAGCCCCAGTATACTCTGCCGCCAGACAGCACTGTAAGTACACTTTAGGGTCTTTTCCCTTTTTCAGAGTTCTTTGCTTTTTGCAATTTCAAGATTTTCTGAGATTTTCCTCTCTTTTTTCTCAGGTTCCAGCTCGTACTTATGACGGCTTGGTCAGGCAGAATAGGGGCTGGAAGAATGTATGTCGGTCCCTCTTGAAGAAGCTGGCTTGCGCTTCGAAGGCTGCAGCGAACGTGCAGGAGCCCGTGCGCAAGAGAAGGCACGTAGGGGGCACGGCATCCACCTCATCGGCTTTAGAGTACTCCTCTAGCGCCATGCCTCGGGGACGGGGACCCAATGCCGGCATCTTGGAGCATCTGGCTGAGTATGAACATGAGAATGTCCATCTTTCTGACGTAAGCGACAGTGAGGACTTGATGAGAGAGGCGAGCCTTTATGAGTTGAGCAGCGACGAGGAAGGATCGGAGGCCTAGGAGGTCTCTAGAATTGATCTAGGAGGAAAAACAAACAATGAACAATTTTATGCACAACTTGTTTATTTTTTGCTTTATTTGGGCGCCGATGGGGCGAAAACAATGTATTAATGTTTTATGTGCTTTTTTAATTTATGCTTTATGAATTTGCATATTACTTGAGCCTTGGGACAGTTTTTTGCTCGGAATTGGGGCTGAAATTGGGCCAAAATGATTTGTGATGACACATAAGCTTGCATGGTTAATGTTTGGACATGTTTTTGTACGAGTTTTGTTGGAAAAGTGGGGTGAAAACTCCCTTTGGGCAGCAACTTGGTTGCTCGCAGATTTTCTCACATCGAGGCAAATGAAGCCGTGCGGTCGGGACACGAGAGCAAATGAAGCCGTGCGGCTTACGGTTCTATGCAGATTTGGTTATTTTTAGAATAAAACCAAGGCTTGGCCATTTCATTTCATTTTCACTCTAGACTTGTCCCAAGCTGTTCCCCGAGCATATATTTGACCCAAAGACATCAACTTTGATCATTTTGCAATGGAGAAGCCCGTTAGATTGCAAAGGGGAAAAGAGACCGTTTTCTATCCGATCTTCAATCTTGGGTGAGATATAACTTTCAATCTCACAAGGGCTGTTTGATTCTTCTTTCAAGATCAAATCTTTATGGCATTTGAGGGATCTCACTTGCCCGATTGGGACCTTTTGAGAGCGGACGGCAAGGTTTTGGGACGTCAGGAGACACGTTTCTTGCTTTTCTTACAATGAGATTGTCCCAACTTATGAAGACTTCCGAGCCTTGATTGGGGGTCCAGAAATTGAGGCTATATCGATTCCTATGATCGAAAGATGTGCCGGTGGCGGCAAAGTTGGCATCTTTTACGCAGATATCTGCAGGAGAGGGTGAGGGGATGATGATTGCTCGGACGGGATTGACCTTTACGATATCCCGGGCAGGTTCGGGTCTCCGGATATGGCTACGACCACGGTGGCTATGGATGCCTTTATCCTCTGCAAATTCTCTTCTCTGTTCACCGCTGAGTCTGTGGGGATCTGTCACGGTGGTCTCTTGGACATGGTTAGGGATTGCAGAGCTGGGAAGGACATTGTCCCATTGGTTACGAGTGAGACCTGCATGGCATCGATAGGATGGCTAGAGGAGACCGTTTCATGAGGTGCAGGAGTCCGGCCGTGTTGACTTTGTGGGCTGCGGGAGAGGCTCGGGGCTTTGCCGGGGGCTTTGCCGACTCGGTGCCCTTGGGTGATTTCCGGAGGGGTTTACCTCGGCAAGACGGGACCGGGGGTGGCCAGGAGGCGATGATGGCTAGGCTATCCACTTCGGATATTCGCTGGTGGGTACCTCATTTGGAGGCTGCGGACCCGGGAGGACATTTCGGGAGTCCTATATAGTGAGGGTTCCGGGGTTACTGCTGGTCATCCTTCTACATACCACTGCTTGGTATCCGGGCGGTTCGGGGCCTTACGGGGAGCCGTTGGGCGGTGGGAGGACATCCGTACGATGGAGGTGGTGCCATTGGATATGAGAGATCCGGCCCGGCTTCTCATTCTTCTCGAGGGCTTGGACATACACCGTTTTCCCACCCGGGGCTATCCTCGGGAGCGGGAAAAGTACCATCTTGACTACGGTCTACTTGGATTGGTACGAGAGGGAGATGGGAGCGACTCGGGTCATATTGGGAGAGAGGCGTCGGAGGCTTTATTGGGGGCGACGGTGACTTGAGCGAGGACTACGAGGAGGCGAAGCTAAGGCGAGTCACCATAACCAGTCGGGTGACCTTATCCAAGATATGGAGGCTCGATATAGGAGGCTTTCTGAAGTCGCTCCCTTGACTGAGGTTCAGAGGGAGGAAGTGCGGACTTGTGCCCGTGTAGAGAAGGCACTTATTGACACAGGTTTGATGGAGGCTCCAGTGAGGATACCAGAGATCGGGATGAGGGAGACCGACATCTTGGAGAAGAAGAGAAAGAAAACTCGACGGGGTCGAGGTAAAAGGAAGAAGACCAAAGAAGACTCAGTGAATGACGACTGACAGATCTTTTCTTAGGATTCCCTTATTGCCATTTTGCAAACACAGTAGTTTATTAGGCATTTTATTGTATTTTAGATCTTTATAGTAGGTTAGCAGAGTCAAGAGTAGACCGTGCTTGAACTCATCAAGAAGTTTTTAACTTGTAATGAACAAGAGACATTATCTTAGAAATTAATCAAGACACGATTTCATGGAAATTTCAGATGTCTTATTGATTAGGACCCATTTTATGAAAACTTGAATGCCCTTTATTATTTTTTAGGATGCATTTCATGGAAACTTAATCGCCCTTTTATTGTTTAGGACGCACCATAAATGGCTGCCTACGTTCCCCTTTTACAAGAAAGACTAAGGGGCTCAGGTTTTCGTAGTTCATTCTGGTGAACTTTCTTTTTTATGTGCAGCCCTGTTTTTTGCCTAGATCGCCCTTTTTGGGTTTTCAGCCTAGCTGGGCATTACTCTTTTTGCACTAAGATTTTTTTCTTTTTTTAAGTGCAACCCTGTTTTTTGCCTAGACCGCCCTTTTTGGGTTTTCAGCCTAGCTGGGTATTACTCTTTTTGCACTAAGATTTTTTTATTTTCTTTTTTTTTATATATATATTTTTTTAGACATAGTACCTTCGGAGCTTATCACCGTTGACTGGGTGGACAAAGGGATTGCCGTCCAGGTCTGCAAGTTTCATGGCTCCTCCCGATAGTATCTTCTGCACCATATACGGGCCGATCCAAACGGGTTCCCATTTTCCCAGGTGGTTGTCTCTGGTAGGGGGCTTCACTTTCAATACTAAGTCACCCTCTTTGATGTCCCTAGCCTTGACCTTTTTGTCAAATGCTCTGGCCATTCGCCTCTGGTAGGCTCGGGTGTGCTCCATAGCTTTTAGCCTTCGGGCCAACTCATCATGCCGGCTACGTAGCCATTCCACTTCGTTGACACTGTTTTCCAGGAGGACCCTTAATGACGGGATTTCCAACTCCACTGGTAACACCGCTTCCATCCCGTAGGTTAGGGCAAAAGGAGTTTCTCCTGTGGTACATTACGACGGACGTTACGTAGCCCCGAGTGCCGGGTGCGGCTTTTCGGGCCAATCACGACCACGGGTGGCCATTTTCGGATGATCCGTTTCGAGTGTCTTATTAGCGGCTTCCACGGCTCTGTTAGTCGAGTGCAGTATGGGGATGACTTGTGGCGAGTGATTCTGAATTCGACGGTAACCTATCGCGGTCTCCTTCAAAGTGCGACCCATTATCGAAATGATCTCATTGGGCACCCCATATCTACACATTATATTTTCCTTGATAAAATGGGCCACCCTCTTGGAAGTGAGGACCTTGTAGGACTTGGCCTCTACACACTTGGTGAAGTAGTCGACGGCTACTAACACAAATTCATGCCCATTGCTTCCTGCCGGGGCTATCTTCCCTATCACGTCAATACCCCAAGTTGCAAACGGCCAAGGAGTCGTCATGCAGTACAGGTCATGAGGCGGGAGATGGTTGAGGTTGGCAAACCGTTGGCATTTGTCGCACGCTCGGACATGCTTGGACACGATCTGTCTCCATGGAAATCCAGTAGTAACCCATTTTGAGGATCACTTGCATTAGGGCTCTAGCATTCATATGAGGACCGCAGGGACCATTGTGGACTTGAGTCATCAACTCTTTGGCCCTTTCTTGAGTGACGCACAAGAGGAGTGGTCCTTGGTACCGTTTCTTGTACGGGTTGCCTCCTAAAATGACATAATGGGAGGCCAACCTTTTCGGAGCTTGCAAGCTCTTGGCTTTGACACCTTCTTTTGGTCTACCTTCTTCGTCTCGAAAGGCGACTCTCCATCTTTGAGGAGCTGGTAAATTTGATTGTACCGGGGTTCCTTGATAGGCTCGGAGTCCCAAGTCTACTTCCTGACGACGAAGGCCGGGGCTTCTCTTCTACCCACTACGAAGGGTTTTATGGCTTTTCCCTCGGGGATCTCTACCGGTGAGGCTAGAGTAGCTAGGGCATCTGCGAATCTATTCTTTTCCCTTGGCAAGTAGTGGAAAGTCACTTCTACGGCTGTCCGATCCAACTCCTCCCATATGGGCATGATACCGGCGAAGATTAGGGTCCACAGTCTTCCATTTGTTGGAGACACGGTTGATGATCGAAGTGAGTCTCCATAAACTTTGAGCTCCTTGACATTCCTTTCTAGGGCGGCTTCTAAACCGGCAATGCGAGGCTTCGTACTCGGCAACATTGTTCGTGGCGGGGAAGTTCAACTTAAGGGCTATGGGCGTGTGCTCATCTTTCGGATCGACCGGTAGCATCCCTACGCCATTTCCTCTTTTGTTAGCGGCTCCATCAAAGAAAAGGCTGCCATCGGTTCTCGAGGCTCGACTACGAAGATCCCTTCATGCAGGAATTGGGGTTCGGGCCGCGGTCCTCATTACTGGGAAAAGTTCGCCGGATGGTCGACAATGCTTGACCCTTGATGGCCTTTCTGGTCACATAGTTGATGTCATACTCAGCTAATAAGAAGGACCATTTTGCTAGACGCATCGAGAGGGAAGGCTTGTCAAAGATGTACTTGATGGGGTCCATTTTCGAGACTAAGTTCACAGGGTGGGCTTGCATGTAGTGCTTCGACTTACCGACTACCCGAGACCGAGTCTGCCTGAAGTCTTTTCACATGCTTTGAGTAATTGAGCTCACTTCCCTTGTAGCTTCCGGGTGACAAAGTAAATGGCATTTTCTACCCGAGAGTCTTTCTTCTCCTGAGCAAGCATAGCCCCAAGCTGCCGTATCGGTGACGGTGAGATAGAGCGAGAAGAGGTTTACTGTCTATGTGGGGGGCATAGCCTTTGGAGGATGTACTAAGTACGCCTTGATGCAGTCAAAGGCATCCTGGCATTCTTCGGTCCACTCTGTATCTACATTCTTCTTCATGAGCTTGAAGATGGGCTCGCACATAGTGGTCAGGTTGTGGCTTGGTGATGTCTTGCGGTTTGCCCATAAAGCTTTTGACTTACGTGCAGGTTTGAGGTGGCCTCATGTCCATAATGGCTTTGATCTTTCGGGGGTCGACTTCGATACCTCGCTCAGTGACCATATACCCGAAGCACTTTTCCCCTTGTCACTCAGAAGGTGCATTTAGCGGGGTTTAGTCTCATGGAATGTTGTCTCGGCCTCTCGAAGAACTTTCGCGAGAGTCAACAAAGTGCTGCCCATCCTCGCCTTTGGAGTGAATTATCATGTCGTCGACGTAGACCTCAATCTCCTTGTGGATCATGTCATGAAAAAGCGCGGTCATTTGCCCTTTGATAAGTAGCCCGGCGTTCTTGAGCCCGAATGGCATTCTTGTATAGCGATAAGTTCCCACGGTGTGGTGAAGGGCATCTTTTCTTGGTCTTCTTCGGCCATCTTGATCTGGTTGTAGCACAAGCCGTCAACGAAGGATTTGACTTCGTAGTTGGCGGTGGAGTCCACCGGGATGTCTATGTTTGGCAAGGGGTAATCGTCTTTGGGGTGGCCTTGTTCGGATCCCGGAAATCTACACGGCGGCGCACCTTCCCATTGGCCTTGGTTACGGTCACAATATTGGACAACCATGTCGGATATTCGATGACTCGATGAATCCTACCCGCATGATAGCTTCTCAATTTCTTCTTTGACACTGTAGAGACCATTACGGCTTGATCTTCCTCGGTTTTGCTTTGGCTTAGCATCGGTGCTAGAGGGATTACGTGCTCTACTATTGAGCTGTCTAGCCCCGGCATATCCTTGTACGACCACGCAAAGACGTCCATGTATTCTACGAGCGGATTAACCGGTCTATCCCTTTCAACCCCACTGGAAGAAGCTTCCAATCTGTGTCTCTTTAGGTTCCTCGACGGTACCCAAGTTAACACTTGTCAAAACCTCCTCGGCGGCTTGGGCCCGGTTTTCCTCTTTTACGTAACTTTGCTTAAAGATTTCTTTAATGTATTGTTCGTTTAGTGTGTTTGCATCTTGTTCAAATGATTCATTATTAAGCTGTTGTTAAGTTTTGAGTTAATTTATCATTTGTTAAGTTGGCAATAAGAGGATACTCGAGAAAGATCTGTCATTTCATTCAAAGCGAGGAAAGATGACATTGATTACATGTTCATAATCCTCGGGCGTGAGGCCTTCGGATGACTCGGAAGGCTGGAATTCAAAGATTCTGACTCAAGCTGTATAGGCGACGGGGGTGTTTGACACGGCCCGGGTTGAGAAGGACGGGTACCAATCCAAGCTCCATGATCATTTCTTTGTCGGCTGGCTATCGGCCACGAGAATGTCTCCCAATTCTTCAACGGCATCTCTGTCTTAGTCACCAAAGTGCGGGGATCGAAAGGCTCTTCACCACCGTCTCCAATTACGGCAACTACCTCATCGTCGAGCGAAGTCGATCAAATCGGGGATCTGTGCTTCCTCGTCAAACAACTTTTGCAAGCCCGCTCCTTGTCTTCACTTGGCGGCTTCTATCTGGGCGATCTTCGGAAGAGCTAACTCGGCGGAGAAATCCATTACCCCGGATGAGAAGGATGCGACCCTTTGACACTTGTTCTAGTTTCCTTTGATGACATACTCGTTACGAACGGTAGTGGTAGCTCCGGGGAATGTCCGGCAAGTCGAGGAACATTCTCGAACGGGATTTCTTTGGTTTTCCCTAACTTTATCAAGGTTTTCGAGAAAGGGTTTTCCTCGGCAATCACTTTCACCGTATTGGGTCCCACCTTTTGTAAAGTAATGGGTCGAGAGACAAAGCTGTAAGGATGGAGATGGACCCCTTCACTTTGTTTTCTGGAACTATGCCTTTAGCTTTTGTCATCCAGAGTTCGGTTTGTATCCCAAGCCATATACGGTAGTCTGTTCCTTTACATCAATGATAGTATTGCGACCACATGATCTTTTGCCCAATCCGAAGCCCGGAAGATAACCCATTTTTCTCATCATTCTCATGGCGGGGGAATTTTATCGGAGGTAGTAGTGAGGTCGGTGCAACACACTTGTGCTTTGGAAGAAGCTACGAGAGAATCCGGTCAAGGCAAACCCTTCATCATCATGCTTAATTTCCAATATCGGAATACCTCCGGTCTTTGGTTCCTTCCACCGTGACATTTGTCTCAGTAAATAGTGGTGATAGTACCATCATTTGGCGAAATTTGACGCATTGGTGCGAGTAGAGGCTACCCCGTTTATCGGTGGATCAGGCGTCCCGACGGGCGGTAAATGAAATCGGAATGTCAATCACTTGAAAGTCAACGTCCATGACCTTTTCCCGAACCATAACTTGAGAGTAGCAATCCCCAAGCGATCGTGCGGTGGAGTCATAGGCCTTAATAGTCGACTAGAAGGCTTCAAATCAGTGGGCTTTAGATCCGATAAGTCCATCATCTTTCTTTGGCGGGACATTCATGGCGGACCCTCCATCGACTAATACTCGTGGCAAGCGTTCTTCCAAGCTGGACCGTGATGTAAAGAGGTTCGTTATGACTAGCCCCATACTTTGGCGAGGTCCAAGTCGGTGAAGGTAATGATGTTTCCGTAATGGATACTTCCAATCATACGGACGACCTCATGCGGGGTGACATCTATGGGCACCGTGGTCTTGGCCAAACTTTCTTCTAGTTTCGGCTTATGAGGGTATGAAGAGGTTAACAAGGACCACAAGGAGATATTGGCACAGTACACTTCAAGCGAGTCGGCCACCGGATCCTCCTTGTCGAGTACGGCTTTTACGCTTCGGCTTATAGGGTCTTTTGTCTATTTTCGGCTCGAGAGACGGCATTTCTTTTATCACCCTTAGGTTGTTCAACACTCATCTGTCCAGGACAGAGTCATCACATAGACTTTAGACTTCTACGAATCATCATTCCTACCGGCGGATTACGTCGGCTCTTTCAAAGTCGAGGCGGGCTCTTGCGGCGTATGGCGGTCTGCGATTAATCGATTGACGGCGCTACCGGAGGCATAGGCGGCTTCCGAATCGATCCCGGGTTAATGGCTTTACGGCTTTCTCGGGGTTTGGAATTCTCAAGCTGACTTAGCGGCGGGCGATTTCGGCTTCATCCTTTTCACTCGAGGCCTTGACGGTCTCATTCGGGCTCTTGAGGTCGGCATGCAACGGAATTATCGAGTGCGGAGGTTTGCTAATGGCTTCCTCACTTGGACCTAGCAACTTTTTCGGCGAGTGGGGTCACATTCCTCATCAGCATGTCAAGCATATCCCTTCTTTCTTTAGGGGTTAGCCTTCGACGGCATCTTTAACGTTGGCTAAACACTTTACGAAGTGGGAAATTCCATCATCGAGAAGGATTTTACGGGGTCAAACCTCATGGCGGGTTCTGTTCTTTCTTGTCGGGAAGATTTTACGGGCTTTTCGGCTTTTGGGCTAACCACTCCTCTCTTTGTTCCTTACGGCATTTTGTGTCTTCCTCGGTATCACTACGGTAACTCTCGTGAGAACTCTCATCTTGACTACGATGACCAATGAGGGCAAAAGCGAGTCGGGATACTTGGCGCCATATAAGGGGTATCTTGGACTTTTCCTCGACTTGGGGATTACCAAGAAAACATCATTGTCATCGTAGGACATATAAGGGACCAGGGTCGCTTCGAACCTTAAGACTCTTTCCGGGGCATCCATACACTCTTCTTGAGACAAGGTTTCGGGGGTGACTCTTAGCACTTCAATGGAGTCTACTCTTCCCTACAGGGGTTTGGCCTCACTGACGCTTACACATTCTAGCTCGGCGGGTGGAGCCCCCTTCCCTCTTTCGGCTAAAGCTTCGATCAAGTTCCTCCATTCACCGACCAAGTCTTTGTAAGGAGTATTGAACTCTAGGATGTAGAATTCGTATCTTTGCCTCATCGAGCTTGTATCCTTTTTCTCTTCCGAACCTTCACACGGGCTACGAGACACATTTTGAAGTGATACCATCTCCCATTCCAGTCCGTGGTTTTCTACTTCATCTTGTCCTCCGGGTTTTACTTCGGTCGACTCCAAGTTCATTCCTTCTCTTGACTGTCATCATCACTGTAAATCCACCCGTTCTGTTCTCATTTCCGGCGACTCTTCACTGCCATGCAGGAGATAGGCAAATTCACGAGGCGTTGACAAAGTTAGAAAGGTCGGCTGATGCTTTGGAATTCCAAGGTAGGGAAATTTGGCTCGAGTTGAGGAAGGAAAGAGTCCCGTGGGGTAATGCGGAGAGGCTGCGTTACGGGGATAGGCTGTGGCGTTTGTTCTCTGTTGGTAGGGAACAAAGGCTGGGTCTTATCGAGGAGGAGAGGGTGTCGGGACCACGATGGCTTGAGACATTGGGAAGGGTGAAAAGGGACGAGTCTTTGGCAAAGGATTATATGTGGTGGAGGAGGGCATTGGTTATAGGCTAGCTCTTCTTCCCTAGTCATAGAGTTACCCAAACCAGATCTTGTTCTCTGTCAAATCGGCCATTCGACTCTCTGGGTGACAAAGGCGAGGATTACAGCGGCTGTCGAGAATTACGCACTAACAAGTCGGCGACCCGGTGTTCTCACCCACTTCTTTCTCGGCTGCGGGAAAGGGATAGGAGAGGTTTAGACTCGGGGTAGGTGTTTAGGTGAAGGCTCAAGCAATATGCAAATTAAGAATCTTCCGAGTTTACTTAAAACGGTGTCTTTTATTAATTTCTATTTGGTTGGAAAAGGGGTTACGCCCTTCTTTTCGCAACTACTCTAGATCTGGATCGGTGGGTTCCGTCACTACGTCTATAAGCCCCTCGTATTCCACACGTATTTCGACCTCCCGGGGTGGACAGGCCCGGGCGAGGGTCTATAGGGCACGCGGATCCCATCGACCGAGAGAAGAACGCTCCTAACGGGTCTAGCGGGTCATAGGAACTTTTAACGCACGAGCGATGCGAATTATAGTCAAGGCAATACCGGGAAAGTCTCGTCTTTCAGCCTTAACGGAATTTCGGCAGAATTTCGCTTGCGCGATTGACGTTTTGACTTTTCGGTAATGTCCGAGAAGATAATAGGCATGGGTCGGGCGGTAAAATCCGGATGACACAGTGTCACATTGAACTTCGTTGCATACGCCATGCGTGAGTCAAAGTCGAAGTCAATGCCGGGTCAAGATCTTGCCAATTTTTCCTTTGTCGGAATTTTGGCAGAGCTTCGCTTGAGCGAAAGATCTTTTGGACTTTTGGCACAGACTCGGTCTCGACTCTTACGCATTCCGTGCGGGTCAAGGTCGAAGTCAACGCCGGAGTCAAGATCTTGCCATTTTTTCCTTTGTCGGAATTTTGGCAGAGCTCCGCTTGTGCGGAAGATCTTTTGACTCTTGGCACGGGACTCGATCTCGACTCTTACGCATTCCGTGCGAGGTCGAGGTCGAAGTCAATGTCGGAGTCAAGATTCTACCGATTTTTCCTTGTCGGAATTTCGCCAGAGTTTCGCTTGAGCAAAAGATCTTGACTTTCGTTATGGACTAAGGCTTGACCTTTACGGGGACATGCAACTGGGCTATATGACACGGACTAGACCAAAAACCAACCAAAAAAGTCACGGTTTTTTGAAACGTGTGACACGGGTTTGTGCATTGGTCGACACTGTTTGCCATGGGAGTTTGGGGTGATTCGTGCGCGCCGGGAGCATCGTAAAGTGTCCGTGGCTGCGGTGGAAAAACCACCCGGGTTTAAAGGGACGTGCGTGCAAAGTGTACGGGATATATAAGGTGCGCGTAGTGTGCGGCCTCCTAAAAATATTCCTTTTGAGTTAAAACAGAGATTTTCATAAATGTGTTTTAAAGGAATGATTTTTCGGGACGGGGAAAATGCAACGAGATAAGGCACGTAAATTTTAAGGAGCCCGGTCGGTCTTGGGCCCGAATAGCCCCAAGCGCCAGGCTGCAGATTAACCTCAATTTTTCTGGTGGAATTGCCCTTTGAGGCCGTCCGGTCGAGAATCGAGGAGGATTGAGGGATCAATTTTCCAGGTTCCACTCCTTTGCTATTTCGGGTTGTTTCCCGAACATTTTAGGCACCTTTTAGCCTTGAGAAGGCTTCTTGTTCAAAGTATGCACAATTCCCAAGATGCAAATGATGCAATGCAAGGCAAAGAAAGCAAGCACGATAAATTGGAATCCGCGATGGGAGTCTAACCCGCTCAAAGGAAAAAAGCTTTCTTTTTAGTTTTTTTTTCAAAAAGAGATACCGGTACGTGGGATTGTTAAACCACTGTTTATCCCAAGCCCCGGGTTAGGGAGCGATACAGGAAGGTTAAATGATTTCCACCTATATACCGGGTATCGTTTATTTTGAAAATGAAAGCTTTTCTCCTTTGGGATATCCCCAGCGGAGTCGCCAAACTGTGAATGTGTGCCCAAATTCTAAATTTTTGTTTTTTTTAGATCGGATTCACGCGAGTTTGAAAACATCCGGTTTAATTTGAAAAACGGAGTCGCCACGCCATTTTGATTTCCTCAAAACTTTGAAAAAAGGATTTTAGGGTTCGGAGGTTAAGTTACCCCTTGGGAAGAACGGATCGTCGTTCACCCAAGGTGCCTTGCCGTAGCAAGTCTCCCTAGATTCCATTTTTCGTGCTTGCTTGCGTGCTTTCTTGTGTGCATGTGTTGAAAAGAGAGGGGGGGGGAATCTCCCAAGTTGTCTTCCGGATGTACAAACCATTTAATTGGTTGTCGCTCGGGATTCCTTGGATTTTTTATGTGTTCGGGACTTTGATCCCGTCCTCATCTTGGACTTGTGATCATCGCTATTTAACCTTGGGACTTGCGTGATCGAGAGAAGGACTCTCTTTTATAGTCCAAAATGAGGTTCTTTAGGAAAGGAGTGACCTTAGCCCATCAATCCTACGCCTTGAGACGATTGAGCTTATATGGGAGCTATCGTGCTCGTCTCAAGCGATTATCGGAGATATAGGTTCAAGGTTTTATCCCTTTCTAAAGAGATTGTGTCACCTTTAATGGAAGAAACGATGTAAAGATGGGATCTTTACACCGGTTCATACCGAAGTTTGCTAAATGAGGACATGGGGAAATGCATGTAAAAATGACATTTTTAGTGAAAATATGACATTTTTGTGTGCAAAGGATGCTTTTGATTGCAAAGGATGTTTTTTTATGTAAAGAAAGGATTTTTATGCAAAGGATGCATTTTTATGAGGAAAACTAGTATTTTATATGCAAAGGATGCACAAAGATGACATTTTGAAAGCAAAGGATGCTACTTTGAAGGTAAAGAGATGATTTTTAATGCAAAGGATGCATTTTATGTGAAAAATTGGTTTTAGGTGCAAAGGATGCACCTTTATTGTAAAGACATGATTTTTATATGCAAAGGATGCATTTTTAATGGAAAGCATGGATTTTTAGGTGCAAAGGATGCACCTTTATTGTAAAGATTACATTTTTAGGAGCAAATGATGCTTACTTTATGCAAATGATGCAAAAGGGGGAGGGGATATGATTTAGATGAATAAAGATAGGATCTCTAACAACAAATACCAAGTCCCAAGCAAGATAATATCAATATGCAAATGCAAAGAGCAATTATATCACATAGGCATTATAATGCAAGGAAAGAGGGTGAGAGGTTACCAATGGTGGTGACCTCTTCTTCTTTGAATCTTGCCTAGCGGAGGGACCACTTCTTGGAGGCTTCAAGGAGGAGGGGGGTGGCTTCTTGGCACTTCTTCAACTTCCTAATTTCGCAGCAGTGTTTTGGGAGAACTTTTGGAGCTGAGTGTGGTATTTTTGTTGGTGTCTAAAATGGGAAGAGGAGGGCTCTATTTATAGGCAGTCTGGATAAGGCTAATGAGGCCGTGCGGCTAGGGGTTCTTGGCTAATGCAGCCGTGCGACATTATCCTGTGTGACTCAGCATGTTTCTAGAATCATGCAAGGTGTCACTTCTAGAAGGATGCCAAATACAATTAAAACGTGCCTTTTTAATTTAGAGCAGTCCCTTCATTCCTCGGAAGGTTCGGAACAGTTCCCGAATTGCTCCCGGACTTTAGGAAAGTCCGGGGAATTGCCGGGAAAATTAACCGGAAGGCATGAGCCAGATTTGGGTACTTACAAAACTGAAATTCAATTGACAAAAGAGACTAATGTTTTTAATAAACTAAAACAAGTTTAAATACTCCCCAAACAACCCTAATCAACTTGGAAAAGAAAAAGACTAAAAACCCACAAAATAAAACGTCAAACAGGAATTGTAATTAAATCCGGAAACAGTAAATCGCCAACATCACGACTCGTGATCTACTTCACGAGTCGTGCCTGCCTTCGTCAGTCGTGGCACTATGCGTGATTCCAAAAGCACTCGTGCAGGGATTCATCACGAGTCATGACATCAAGCACGACTCGTGCCCGATGTCTTCTTCAGTCGCACGACCCTGTGTGCCTCCCCGCCAGTGCACCGGCTCCATCTTGGCTGCTGCTCCTGTCAAACCTCCGTGAGCCACACCCACTTGCACTACATCATTCTCCTCCACTTCAAAAGGATTCATCCCCGAATCCATATCCAAATAAAGGGGAACATCAGGGTGGAATTCAACCAAGTCCGCAACATTAAAAGTATTATAAATATTCCACCCCTCGGGCAAATTAACAACATAGGCATTGTCATTGATCTTCTTCAATATCCGGCAAGGCCCAATCTTCTTGGGATGAAGCTTGTGATACGTACCTTGAGGAACCCGTTCCTTACGCAAATGAACCATCACCAAGTCATCAACAGCAAATACCTTCAAATGACGCCGCCTATCCGCAATCTCCTTATACTTGGCATTCGAAGCTTCAATGTTCTTCTTGACTTCCGTCTGAACCGCATCAATCATCTCCGCCATGTTTTCAGCTGCAATACTATACCCCGGAACTCTAGGCAAAGGAATCAAGTCAAGAGTGTGCTTAGGAGGCCGTTGATACACAATCTCAAAAGGAGTCTTCTTTGTCATTCGGTTCGTCATGTTGTTAAATGCAAATTCAGCCGTTGATAGGACCAAATCCCACTTCTTCGGATACTCACCACATAAACAACGAATCATAGAACCCACTAGGGATGACCAAAACCGGTTCCGGGCCCGGTTCCGGTTCGGAAAATGTATGACCCTTAACCGGCCCGGATTGCTCAAGGTTCGATTAATCCGGTTCCGATTTTCTCCCCGGTTCGTCCGGTTTCGGGCTTTTTCCGGTTCGGTTCCGGTCCGGTTCTATTGAAAAACAATGAATTTTCGTCCGGTTCCGGGCTTTTTCCGGTCCGGTTCACCATTTTGGTGACCCTTAACCAGACCGGTTCCAAACCGGTTCCGGTTACCCCGATTCCGGTTTTCGTGACGGTTCATGGCGGTTCCGGGCTTTTCCGTTCCGGTTCGGTTTTCCGGTTTCGGTCCGGTTCCGGTCCGGTTTGGCCATCCCTAGAACCCATGGTCCTATTAACCACCTCTGTTTGGCCATCTGTCTGCGGATGAAAAGAACTGCTAAACTGCAAGTCTGACTGAAAAATACGCCACAAAGTACGCCAAAAATGACTAAGGAACTTAGTATCACGGTCGGATGTAATAGACTTCGGGACCCCATGTAGACGGACAACCTCCTTAAAGAACAAACCCGCGATGTGAGAAGCATCATGAGTCTTTCGACAAGGAATAAAATGAGCCATCTTCGAGAAACGATCCACCACCACAAAAACAGAGTCATTGGCACGTTGCGTCCTCGGAAGCCCAAGCACAAAATCCATGGAAATATCCTCCCAAGGTCCATCCGGAATAGGTAGAGGGGTATACAAACCCGTATTCTGCGACTGTCCCTTGTTGATCTGACAAACCATACACTTCTGAACAAATCTGTGCGTGTCCCTACGGAGATGTGGCCAATAATACTTCTTCTCAACGAGCTCTACAGTTTTGTCTTTCCCATAATGCCCCTGCTTGTAGATCTCTGCAATAAGACTTTCACGAACAGAACCCTGTGGAATACATAATTTGTCCATATAGAACAAGAAACCATCCTGCAAGAAAAACAACCCAACAGGATTCCCATCTCTACACTTTGCCCACTCATCAGCAAAATTAACATCAGTAGCATACAAATCCTTCAAACAATCAAAACCCACAACTACATTCTCCATTGTCACCAATAAATTGACCCTTCGACTCAAGGCATCCGCTATCTTATTATGTTGTCCACTCTTGTGTTTGATAACAAAAGTGAACTGCTGCAAATAAGCAACCCAACGAGCATGGATACGATTAAGCGGCTTCTTACCATTCATGTACTTCAAGGCCTCATGGTCAGTCTGAAGAATGAACTCACGCTGTAACAAATACTGCTCCCAATGCTTGAGAGCCTGTACCACCGCATAGAACTCAAGCTCATAAACAATCCACTTCCGCTTAGCTTCCTCCAACTTCTGGCTCATGAAAGCAACCGGTTTCTTGCCTTGAAGCAAAACAGCCCCTATACCAATCACCGAAGCATCTGTCTCCAATTCGAAGGGTTTTGAAAAGTCGGGTAAAACTAGCAAAAGTGCAGTAGACAATTTCTCCTTGATCAAAGCAAAACTAGCTGTCGCCTCATCAGTCCAAAGAAACTTCCCCTTCTTCATACATTCCGTAATTGGAGCCATGATAGTGCTAAAATTCCGAATAAAACGCCGATAGAAAGTGGCAAGGCCATGAAAACTACGAACCTCACTGACTGTCGTTGGTGTAGGCCAATCACGAATAGTACGAACCTTGTCCTCGTCCACCCGAATACCATCTGCAGAAATAATATAGCCCAAGAACAACAAATGATCAAGCATAAAACTGCACTTTTTGAGATTCACATACAATTCATTGTCCTTCAAGGTTTGTATAACCGCCCGAAGATGCTCAATATGCTCCTCCTCCGACCTGCTATAGATCAAAATATCATCAAAGTAAACCACCAAAAATTTACCATTGTAAGGTTTCAACACTTGATGCATCAATCTCATAAAAGTACTAGGAGCATTTGACAACCCGAATGGCATCACCAACCACTCATATAAGCCTTCCTTGGTCTTGAAGGCAGTCTTCCACTCATCTCCCGGTCTAACACGAACTTGATGATAACCACTCTTCAAATCAATTTTGGAGAACACCTTGGAACCCCTCAGCATATCCAACATGTCATCCAAACGAGGAATCGGAAACCTGTACTTAACAGTGATTTTGTTAATTGCCCTACTATCCACGCACATCTGCCAAGTACCATCCTTCTTAGAAACAAGTAGAGCCGGGACTGCACATGGACTCAAACTCTCTCCTGTATATAACCCTTCTTCAATAAATCTTCCACCTGTTCACGCAAAATCTCATGTTCTGCGGGACTCATCCTGTAATGTGGGAGATTAGGCAAAGAAGCACCTGGCACCAAATCAATATTGTGTTGCATATTACGCAAGGGAGGTAACCCTGCAGGAAGCTCGTCAGGCATAACATCACGAAACTCATCTAACAAAGACTGCAAAGATGTAGGGACCAAACTAACATGTCCCAATACTCCCTTTTGCACCACCGCAAACACAAAAGGAGCATCCACAATGTCCTCAACAAACTCATTGGCAGTACACAAAGAGACAATAGGTTTCATCTTTGGTTTACCACTAGAACCACTTTTCAAAGCATGTAGTCATATCTACTATATCACATAAAACATCATTCTTATAGCTACTATATCACATATTGCCAAGGTCGACCCAACAATAAAATTATCCCGGCCATTATACACAACACCGAGATCATATTGCCAAGGTCGACCCAACAATAAATGGCATGCAGTCATATCTACTATATCACATAAAACATCATTCTTATAGCTACCAATAGAAAAAGGAATAAGGCATTGCTCATGTACCTTAATAGTGCCAACATTGTTAATCCACCCCACAGAGTAAGGAGTAGGATGCTTGCGTACCTCGAGCTTCAATTTCTCCACTAAACCACGAGCCACTAGGTTTTCACTGCTCCCACTATCAACAATGATCATAGCCGCAAAATCAATGACCTTCCCCTTGGTGCGAAAAATGTTGTGTCGCTCCGGATTGGCCTCCTCCGCAGGAGTAGTCAACATAAGCTTTCGGACCACATAAGATTCGTGCTCTTCCCCCTCGTCATCATCTCCATTGGGATCTATATGGACCACGTCGCCATCCTCTTCATGCACCCCATCATCATACTCATCGCGCTCCACCATATTAACTCCCCTCCGTTGTGGACAATTATTGGAAATATGCCCTGTTTGGTTACACCTAAAACATTTATCCCCAAAATGTTTTGCATAAGGATTATTACCTTGTGTGTTGGTGTTTCGACGAGCCGGTGGGTTTTGTGTAGGAGCCGGAGTTGTAGTCTTCTTGCCATCATCAACCTTAGGACCCGAAACTTGGGAAATCTCCTTGCTTCCATCAACATTAGCACCCGACGATTGTCCCTTGCCACCCGAAGAAGAAGCATCACCAAACCTCCTAAATGTAGTCGGAGCACGAAACGGAGTTGCTAATTGTCTGTCAGCCTTCCTCGCCCTAGAAATTGCTTCATTCAAAGAGTAGGTAGTAAACAACTTTATATGATGTTTAATATTAACCCGTAGACCCGACATAAATCTAGCAATCATCTGCGACTCAGTCTCATATAAATCAGTGCGTGCCGACTGCGCATGGAAATCATGAACATATTCATCAACTATACGACTACCTTGCTTACAAGATAAGAATTTCATATAGAGATCCTGATCATGATCTCGTGGAAGAAAACGTTCCCTTAGTTCCTCTTCATATGGTTCCAATAACGAATTTCGGGCTGCCCTTTACGCAACCTCTGCCTAGACAATTGATCCCACCATGCAGATGCACCACCACGCAATTTGTAAGAAACATATGGGACTTTACTATCTTCTTCAATACGCATCAATCAAAAGAATTTTTCAACCTCCGAAAGCCAATCCAAGAATTCTTCGATAGATAACTCAACATTAAAAGCCGAAATATCCGCCCTAATCTTAGGACGTTGGTCATGAGGAGGCACTGCCCTGGCCTCACCTTCATCATCATTAGAAACCTCCCCGCCCATCGGATCATCACGGTGGAGATTTTCCCTGCGAGGACCTGCCCGATTATGAGGGTTAGCATCACCGCCACCACCTACCCGCAACTGCGTCAGAGCCGCCAGTAGTTCTGCATGTTGTTGATCGTGACGCTCTGTATCTAACCGCATGCGCTCAAGGATAGCAGTGAGGTCGCCGTTGTTTCTCCCATCGTTTGCCATCACCTCATCGGAGAACCCTAGGATCGTCCGATTTCTGATACCAACTGATGTAAAGTAACGCGAGCGAATAGTAACCAAGGCGATCGAAATCAAAACCTTACGCAAGGAATCACAATTCCTTAGGATAACAAAGAACTTCCTAAGAAATCATACACTTGGCTTGCCAATAAGAATTGACTAAGAGTTTTGCAAGATGCAAAGCGAAATTCAATTGATAAAAGAGACT